>JAGDQP010019636.1:8772-34577 GCA_022664845.1 Lepisma saccharinum | reverse complement strand
AATAGAGTGGTTTGTTTGAAAAATCCCGAAACACGTCAACTTTGGTTCGGAGGGGGACGAAATATTGTGACAATTTTAAGTGTGCTGCCCCATCCTCCGCGGTCTAGTGGCAAAGACATCAATTTTCTTAAATGGCAATATGAGTCGAGTAGCACATCGTTTGAAAGCTGTTTCGATTCTAATTACAAAAATAGTCTTCTTTTTGAGTTTGATTGAATATAATGGCGTAATGGGAGAAATATTGATTGAATATAATGGGAGAAATCGCGTTGTATATAATGGCGATGCTATAATGAACAAAGTTATTTGAACAATAACTCAAAAGATATACTGAAGACAGCATTTAATAGTCATATTCTGCATATATCACAAAGGAATATGTTTTCTCCAAAGTAGTTTTAAAACTGGTTATTCATTGAATCTAATCCTGAAGTGTAGAGAAGACAAGTACAACTCAAACATTTAAATACTTTACTAACTTCTTCTTGTCCGCTTATTAAAAGAGATAAAATTGATCACTTCTAATAGCGAGAACTGAAGTTCACCCTTACTGAACACCTTAAACACGAAATAGGCAGCAGGGGTTAATCAAGTAAAAAAAAAAATAGAATAATTATATAAAATAAAAAGTTACCTATATAATACAATTATTTAAATTATTACTTTAGGCTTCTCGAAAATATCATTTATTCTCGTACAACTCCCTCAATAATATTTCTACGTTCTGTTCTTCTTAAAACATCTGTCATTTTCGTGAATCAATTATTGTACGAAGTCTCACACAAGTTATTGATAAGTTGCTATGATAGAAAGAAAATTTATGTCTGCAAGGTGTCATCATATTAATTACAAATTACATTTAATCTCCCGTTTTATTTATTTTTGTTTAATGTACTCTGTGTTTAACTAGCTGTTGCGACATATTAAACAATATAGCTGCGATTCTGCTAACAGCTGCAAAGACATTTTTACCATGCAATCATCATTTGATTATAAAATACCCCTGCTTATACTCATCATATTTGGCTATTGTATTTTGTTCTACCTAACAGAGAAAGGTTTAACAGCAACTATAAGGGAATTTAGATGTAAGTAGTTGTGGAACAAGCCCCCGTGACCCCCGCTACTTAAGAAAGTTACCTCTACATATGCACATAATTGTTTGCTGTTATACTTCAACTTTCCCGTTAGAGAAACGCTTATCATCAACTATTAGAAAACTTTTATATAAGTATATAGGGGCAAGCCTCTTGCCCCCAGACAACTTGCCTTTGTTTCTGCGCTTACACTTTTACTATTTTAAAATTACGTCACTGTGTCTTATGCTTCATGAAATATATTTATTTATCAAGGGCTGACAACACTGACGACTTGAGTCCTGGGGAGCGTGGACATCCGCATTATGTTCCTATTGTGCCAAAGAAATGATTATGCGAAGTTTGGTGCTGCTATGACGAAAATAAGGGAACAATTTGAAAAAAAGAAAAGTGAATTTCATAGAAAATAATCTTGCAACACTGGTAAGTGGGCTGCTTGGGAACGTAGACCATCTCAGTGTTTATGTATTGTGTCGAATAATGTTTGTACCAAGTTTGCTGCAGCTAAGTCTAACTGAATGGAAGCAATTTCAACAATTAATTTTTAGAAAAGCGCTAGCAACCCTGAACCCCTGCACCCATGAAGACGGTTTTGGGGGCCCTGAGCTAGTTTATTCAAGACCTTTTGGTCGACATCTCAAGCATCTCTCCACACCTTGTAGTTCCTGGGATTTAATTTCTGAACATGGACGGACGGACACCATAAGCGGGAATAAAAACGCCTCTTGCTATAGCTTTAATATCAAGAGACCTAAAAACTGACGATGTGTCATTGAGATAATAAAACTTAATATTAAGTTAGGAAAACTGAGAATCTGATAATATAACACTTAAGTTCCAATACGGGATATACCTTATTCACACAAGTTTACTTCCAAAAACTTAAATTATATTTAACGTATTTAGAAATGTTCATTTGATTTTCTATGGCTAGATGTCGATTTCGGGCTCACAGTTGGAATACCGGTAATATTGACAGTGAATTACATTCAAGTAAAAATACAGGGTAAGTCAAAATGATGTACCCGATTTCATAAATTTATTTTGTGAAATATAATGAACATATCTGAATGTAATACATGTGGTAAGAAGGGTAACTCTCAAAGTTTTTTTCAGTCACATCACAAGTGCTCTATGTGAGCACCTCGCGTAACACGACACACATCAAGTCGATAGTCTATCTCCTGCCAAACCTTGTGTAGTGTGTCACGGTCAATCTCTGCAATGGCTGCTGTGATGCGGGCGCGAAGGTCATCCAATGTTGTTGGAAGTGGTGGTACGTAAACACGATCCTTTATGAAACCCCACAAAAAGAAATCACACGGGGTCAGATCGGGGGAACGAGGTGGCCAACGATTGAGAAGTCGATCCTCCTGAGATGCACGGCCTATCCAGCGCTCCCCAGATCCTTACATTGTGTCTATTCACATTCCGAGAAGGGTGAAACACCGCTTCATCACTGTAATGTAACCTTTCGGCGAACCCATCCTCTTCCATTAACGTGAGAAAATCAGCACAGAAAGACGCTCGAGCAGCATAATCAGTGTCTCTTAAGGCTTGTAGCAGTTGCAAGCGATAGGATTTCATTTGTTAACGTTTCCGCAGAATTCGCCATACAGTTTTCTGTGGCAATTCAAGTACCCTCGCTGCCCGGTAGGTAGACTTCTGTGGACTCCGCACAAAACTGGCGCGAACACGTTCCACTGTCTCTTCCTCAGCTGAAGGACGGCCAGTCGATTTTCGCTTACAGATGCAGCCCGTATCTCTGAATTTTTCATACCACGTACGAATGGTTTTTCCAGTAGGTGGGTCTCTGCCATACTTGGTACGGAAATGCCGTTGAACACTCATCACAGAGTTGTTTACATGGTAATCCAGCACACAGAACGATTTCTGCTCTCCAGTCAGCGCCATTTTCGTTAACTACTTCCAGCGCCGCGTAGCGGTAGACAATGCAACCACGCGGGACATAAACTAAACTCAACTAAACTTTGAACTTTTGCCTTTCCTTGCGCGTAGCTCACATTAAGATATGTTCACTATATTTCACAAAATAAATTTATGAAATCGGGTCCATCATTTTGACTTACCCTGTATAAAGGTATTTTTATCTTGTCTTGATATCAGAAATTCAGCTGCATAGTTTTTTGTACCGAACTCTGCTTCTATTCGGTCTATTTGTTGTACAAATACCCAGTCGCCCATTACGGATTTTAGTAAACTTAGAATTTACATTGCACAAAATAGATTAAAGGCTTTAGAAGTATTGAACGTAGAAGAATAAATGTTAAAAAGCAAGAAAGTAATCATAAATTATAAAATTCTAAAAGAAAAGCAAGGAAACATTGGACAGTTATAGTTTTCAAATTTCTACGGTGGTTATTCTCCTGTGCGTTTATTTAAATACCGATTCCATGAAGGTAAATCAACAATTACTCAGGTAACTTGAAATCATATAATGATCCGGTTAATATCTATTGTAATAATGATGTCAGCTGAAACTAATCTATAGACTTCGATTGATATGAACAATAATATTGTTATCGAGGAAGTTCCCATCCCAATTAGCCATCTCCTGACACTTTTATTAGAGCTTGTATTAAATATTGTTGGCACTTGTATTCAATTTGTAATTTATATTGAAATATTCAACAATTTATTCCTTATTCAATTATCCACTTTTCGTCCTTAATATATGTATATGTTAGTCGTTTATTTAGTAATCCACCATTTCGATGTTCCTCTGTTTTATTTGTTCTAACATTCGAATAATTTCCCTTCGTTCTAGCTGTATTTAGTCATATTTACTCGAATATGTTCTTTTTTTAAATTTGTGTCTAGATATTCAGTACCATCTGTCCGTCTGTAAACTGAACCACCACATTCGTTATCCCGTACTAGTAACTGGAAGCGATGTTCCTTGCTTTAGAGCTTAATTTCTAACATATACTGCTTACACAATGTAAGTTGTAGCAAAATCATTAAAAAGTCAGTCGTTTTGTGAAACTCTCTGTGATTCTGAAGACAACATTAGTCGCCCCATGCAACAATCAAGAATATGAAAAACGGATAACAGGAAAAATAGATGAAACTTGAAATAGATGAAATGTAGACGATGAAAAATATATGAAGAAAAGATTATGAGTGATGGTAAGAAAATAATGAAAAATAAAAATTATGAAAAGGAAAATAATGAAAACGAAAAGGAAAATGAAAAGATGAAAAAATATGAAAAATGATTAAATATATGATGAATGATGAAAAACTTTAATGATATTTTGTAGCTTAGCTTTTGAAAATATTGACCATTTACATCTTTTATGGAGAAACAGAATTAGTTCATGTTTACAGTCAGGTACAAGAAGTCGTGGAAGCAAACAGCATATCCGAAGATCGAAATAACTTGGATGATTATTATAATTGTTTCCACTAACATAAAAAAAGTTATGTATGTTAATATTGAGGAGCAGTTCAAAATATTTATTTCAATACCTACAAAATTTTTAGTTATCTAGTTGCTAATATTTATGAGACTATGTGAAGTTATATACTAGAATTAATAAACTTGTAGCTTTATTTATGTACTTTAAATTATTTTATTTCCGAAAAGAGGCTATCTCATTAGATATACACTACTCTAACAGGCGACCTAGCTGCTTCTTCCTAGGGTTTAAGGTCGAGGATTTGCAATACGAAATTGAAAAGGCACTGTCATTGGGCCCTGCTACTGTTTATATCGATTGAGGTATTCCCACTTCCCCTCAGTTTCTGCATACAAATAATTAAGGCCGACTTAGATCAATTACATATCTTCTGGTCATCATGAAAGAGTATACGCCCACTGAGGTTTAATCTCGCGCAGATTAAGACATCTATTTACAGTTAACAAGTTACAATTTAGATAAGATATTACTATTAGAAATGTAAAACTTTGAGAGCTTAGTTTAAAATGTGACTACAGCTGAGGTTCTCGTCTGCTACTCAATATATCCCGTTCAAATGTCAGTATTTGTTCTGGCTGTTTGCATGGTTTCTGTCAATGAAACCAGAAAAATGTGGGATGTTCCAACGAAGTTCAAAAACATTAAATTCTCACGTTCCTTTTGCTATGAACAATTTGTATTTGGCAGTCTATAGTCTTGTATGAATGAAAGACAACATATCAAAAGTTTCCTGGTTAAATATTAGCTATAATAGAAATTGTGACTTTCCTTAAATATTATCACTTTGATATAGTAAACTAAATAAACGCATTAGCATTCCATAAAATTGGAATCCTAACACACATTCTTTTAAGTTTAGTTAATACCTTTCTGAATTTTAAGTTAATAGTTGAACTTACTACATGTTGCCTTTTAAAGTTTTTAAAGATCAATCATGATTATATTGGTTTATGGGTCCAGTGGTCGAATTTAAATATTTGGTATAATTTGGAGGTACTAATTTTCCTTTTCTCTACAGTTTTATGAATGTGCATGGATACGAAAAAAACAACATAATTCTTATCTGATAATACTAACTTTCAAAATCGTGGCTAATCCAAGATGGAATATTTGACTTTAATAAAGCTGATATATATCTCTAGAATTAATGGTCCGATTTCAACGATCTTTTAAAACGATAGCTTTAAATATTGTATATATTTGAAATTATCTTTTTTGATAAGAACAACTGTTAATTAGTAAATAACAGATTATTTTAAAAAAATACGATTTTTCGAATAACTATTTTTCTCAAAGTTTACTAACAAACCTAGACATTCCAAGAAAAAAATGTTTCGAATTAATATTCAAGCATAAACTCCTATCTTTAATTTGGTATATTACACGTTTTGGTGTCTGGTTTGAAATACCTGTAAAAAGAGTCAATTTCTTGAAAATCAGATGTCAAATGTATACCCAAACCCAAGAGAAAACACAAATGTGGGATCCTTCTCCTCACGAGCCTCACATGAATTACGTAGTATGTCATACTTCCCTCATTGCCATCTTTTGCAGAACCTTATTAGAGGTTCGTCACCTCGAAAGTGTAGTTAACAGTATAGAGTACATATAACTTAACTGAACTCTTGTCTAATGGCCCCTTTCATCGTGTTTAGAAACACATAAAGTACAGAAGTGTGAACATGTGAATTCATACTACAAGTATTCGCATTTTTATTAATTTATTTTTGTAATTAGGCCTATGTCGTACAATTATACATAATAACTAATTATCGTACTGTCTTTCTTAATCATTTATATGGACCACAAATAATTTTTATTGTAATATTAGTATCAATCCCGGCCCCAGGAAAAAGATAATTGGAGATCCCTTATATATGCTATTTTCAAAGTATCCATGATTGCTTACATCATGGATATAGTAAGTCTAAACATTTGGAAATACGTTCTGCATTTTGTATGGATAAATTAAAAAATGTCCGAAAAGGTAAAATACATCTACCAATCAGGAATCATACTACAATATGCTATGACAACGTGGACTGTTTATAGGAAACATTAAGGGGGGTGACACTTCCCTCGTGTAAATGGGATTATTGTCTACATCTAAATGTTGACCATGAATCTTTGAGTTACAGTGATTGCGAGAAAGCAAAAAAAAAAGTATTCATACAACAATTCCATGGACACCAGATCGTATAGACTGTAAAAGGTAAAACCTCGTACGAAGTTTAAAGAAGGTCGCGACTTTTGCTGCTTTCATATTAAAATATAGCATTAAAATCCATGTGATTTGGAAAGTGACCTTAGAATAATGTTGTAAGGTTACGAGTGGTCAAAGTACATAGATATATTTTACTATCACTAAATACTAATGTTTATCCGACAGGGAAAAATCTGAAACCTTGAAGTCAATTCTTTTAACTTAATCGAGCACGCAAATACCATTTGTACTAACATTTTTTGTCAAAAATGATGGAATTATTAATAAACATTTATTCTTATAACTACAAAAAAAAAAGATATTAAATTTATGTAGGAACACAGACATACTAAATAATAATTCAAAATTATAATTTATGTTATTACCTTCTGAAGTAAGAATTCAACTTAAATCCGATGCGGTTGTGAATTAAATACTAAATCTTTTGAAAAGATATCTTCTTTTATACTACAATAGTAAAACGTAACTTGAAAGAAGATAATATACTTAGGCTTGATTGTCAAGGTGATATCAGACCATTATTTAATTTAGTAACACAAACAATGACTTGAAATGAAACAAATGTAACAACTAAATTTGCTGTTTGAGAAACCTATAACACACAAGAGTCTCTTTCTAACCCAATTTAGTGGGACGAAGGGTAATTTCGATTAAACCTAAAACATATTAATTTACATCTATAATTTAATACTCTACTACGTTTTGAAATAATTTCATGTTAAAGTTTCAAACATTGGCCGATTACTAAAATGTTATACTATAACGCAATACTATAAGAACTGTACCGTAATTTTTCTGAGCACTTCAAGGATTTGTCAAATAACTCGTTCATAATTAAGTATAAATCAAATGTACGATATGCAATCTTGAAATATCACAATTTAATTTTTTACTACGTAAGGATTAGTTTAATCCGGAAATACGATTAATCGCGGTTCGTTTAATCTGCAGTCTTGTGTATTACGTCAGAAATAGCCATACAGTAAAAAATATGCTAGTAGATCTTGCTTTGATATTGTCGATGGTTCACGATAGCTTTACTTTTCAGCATATAACATTAAGATATCGTTCCTGCAGGGGTATTAGTCATTTTTCTACATATCAAAACGTCCATGACACAAAATACAAATCTTATAGCATTGAAGATTATTAACATTTATACTTAGGAAGATGGACTAAGCACTGGAACACATCAGGCTGCTCGCAAATAAATTGTTATTTTTATACCCTACATTACTGCAGTTTTCGAGTTAAAGTAAATATGCCCATCACCCATGCAAGACTCTAACCTGTTATAGAAACCACTAACATCGTCACTGTATTAGGGGGACCAAAAGAGTGGGCGTTCACATATCCCCGGTTTTCACGCATTCCTTCATTATGATGTCTGATCTCTATGTTGAGACTAATAACAAGGCTTAACCATTAATACCTCTTATCTACAATTTTTACCACCTTAAGTTGTTGTTATCTAATTATTCCAAGAAAAAAAAATGGCGGACTTTCCAGTTGAAACTTCGTAACAAATAAACGGTTAATTTGCCTCTTGGATTATTTTCTACGAAGCTTCAACTCGAAAGTCTAATATTTTTTTTCTTTAAATAACTTGTTAATATGAACTTTGAGTGACAAAAATTGTAGATACGAGTTATTGACGTCTCTGGATAACCTTTCACTATGGCGTACAGGAGAGGTCATCTTCTTTCAAGTATTCCAGATATTTATTTATTCTGCTCAATTACAGTTCCATACCAAAGGAAAGAGGTCCATGCAGGACCCTACACTATTTTTATTAATTATTTCTGTACCTTTCTGAGTCATGATTTGAAATTTTATGACCTTTATAATATGTCCTTTTCGGACATAACGCAAAAAATTCTCTCCCACGATCAACAAATAAAAGGACAAAAAATGTTTTTTCTTATCTACCTATGAATTCCTTACCATATTTTTTGTTATGCCGTAAACGTGATGTTCTTTTGTTGTTTTTATAAAGGATTCCACTAGATAGCAGACGGACAATCTTAGGTCTGTGTAGCAACTTATGTAATTTGTCAAGGTTGTAGCATATCTAAGAAAATTTTTCAATAAAATTGAGCAGAACAAAATATTTGTTAACTTACTTTTCTGTTTGCCCTTCTTTTCATGTAATAAGGACACCTTCTCCAGACTCGCAGCGACAAAATTATAATTTTGATTAGGAAATATACGACGTGTTGTTTCTAGCTTGTTGCGTTTTGAAATTATAATATTGAGTGTCAGGGGGAGCCCTTACGAGCGTTACGCGGAGAACAGTGCCCATTGGTTGAGGCGCGAGTTATGTCATCGTTTGGATTCTAGGAGACAGTCTTCTTTCTCTGCAACTATTCTGCCTCAATAAAATCTTAAAATTTACTATGTGGAATCTAATTATTTTCTTTATTAACGGTATAATAAGGAACGATCCTTCGGAAGGATACTAGAATGAAATTTATGTAATTTACAAATTCAAATGCGAATAAAAGCTTAAATTTAAACAAATAATTACGAAAACATTTACAATGAATGATACGCAGCGCATACCTGATAACTCTTGATCAAAACTTAAAGAAATGGTCTTTTTACTAGTTAAAAACAATCTTTGTACAAGATAACAGTAGCTAAAATAATGTTAACGTGTCACTTAACATTTGGGTCCGATTTTGAATCAATTAATTAGTATTTGAGACATATTGCTGACATTTATCTTCCTTACTATATTTCACTCGTATTTGTTTCATTTTTTAAAACAGTAATACTTTTACTGAAAGTACGTTATTATTATTTATTGTTTCCTGTACTATTATTTATTCCTACCGTTCTATATTAGCTTATCAAGCTGTTAATAGCATCTAAATAAATTAATACATACACACACATAAATACATACATTATTATTATAATTAACCGAGCACCGTGGAGCCATGGTAATGTGCTGCTACCAAAAGCGGATCTATCCAATCGAAATTTCGGGACAGACCATCCTAAGTGCGAATTTTCCTTTTTCTTCATCAGCGTTTCAAAGCAAGTGCCGGAATAGTACTTTGGTTTTGACCACGCCTTCTTCTTTCCTTATTTACTTTTCCATCGTTTAATTTTGTTGTTTGTAACCATGTATAATTAATTAATTTTGGACTGTATTTGAAAAGATTAAAAATAAGTAATAAATAAATGTTATTCCTAGAATTTTAATTATTATTATTATAGTGAAATAAAAAATGCAAGTTATACTTATGCTGAAGCGTCATAATTGCATGTATGGGCCATTTTAGTGACTTTCAACTTCTACCCATCACGATTATACAAGTGCAATGCTTATATCCATAAACATACATGCCCAAGGCGGGATTCGAACTCACGACTGTGGAAGCGCTAGCCTAACTCCTTTGGTTATGCAACTACTTCGGTCATCGATTTGAAAGCGTATCGGGATAAAAAAAAATGTACTCCTGCTTCAGCATAAAATAAAATGTATGCCCACGTATAGTGTACATTCTCGAAATATTGCCAATAATGTAATTAATAACATACAAGAGAATGGCGGTTTATATCCTTTTTTTTCTTTCGGAAAGGAAATAATTATATACATAACTTTTCAATCTTATTTTTTCTCAGCTACAATACATAACAAGACCAGAAACTATGGCATGTTTGAAACGACGTATGTGGGTCTATTGGACAATATCAGACACGTCAACCTAGAGACGTTCGAAGGCGGGAGAGTTGCCAATCTGGAAGGAAGGAAATGCGGGAGCTTACTGAGAAACTAAGCAACATGCTAAATAGTTACAACAGAAACGTTAAACCACAGAACACAGATGTTAAATCTTCTAACTCACAGAATCTCTCACGCATGTTTTAGTTTCTCACGCATTTTGCGTGAGAGTTGACATGTCTGCAATATAAAGTTGTTGAAGAAATATTTTTTATACAATTTAAAAAATTGTTATATATCCAAGGAGTAGATTATGGAAGCGGCCGTGGCGATAAGGTCAGGAAAACTTTTTTTAGGACGGACGGTTTAAAGATTGAAATCCAGATCTTCACAACTGCTGAACGAGCAAACTGTCATAGCTCCAAGCTCCATTTATTATCACTCAGCTTATACATATACCGTAAAAACATTCATATTTAAATATATTTCCTTTGTATATATTTCAAATGACAAAAAAAAAAAAAAAAAAAAAAAAAAGAATCCTGTACTAAATATTTTTCTAAGTGGTTGGTAGTACAGTTATACCTTATTTGCAGTTTCGCTTCTAAAAGTTGGACGGAATCCCAGTTAATTATATTCATATGTGAAGGGACACCTGCTCGTAACTTTTTTCTTAAAGGTCAATTTAATGACAGACCGTATCTCTTGCATAGTTCTCTGGAAGGAAATGTACGTAATAAATTTAAAAGCTATTAGCGTTGTATTTGTCCTTTATTCTGCATACCAAAATCTACTCCTTCCTCGTATTTTCATCTTTGGAAAATGCATGACATCTAACATCTTTATTGTTAAGTTCTGTATTTTTAAAGTTTGCAGTTTTACATTTGTTATTATTACTTATCATCATTTAAGCACATATGAACATTGTACAATTTACATACACACAATAAAATATATAACACACGTATATACACGAAATAAATTTATTAAAGTTCATAAAAAAGCGCACTGTGATAATCTAGCCTGTGTGTTAACCCACGCAGACAGAGAAACTACACACAGGTGTCCAAACCGTGACGTCATTGAAAGCGAGTCCGCAGTTGAACATCAGCGCGCGTAACGTTAAGGGCCTACCAAATAATACTTTAGCTTTCTTGATTGAATGTAATCGTTCATTCGTAAATAAGAACATATTTAGGGTGTTTACCGAGACATACTATATAAGAAAATCCGCCAGACCTCCTGTGAAGGTTTCACTCAACCAATTCCTTGGGAGCACTCCCAAATTCATTTAGTTTTTTTTTCTATAAAAAATAGATAGAAACCTTGCCAAACTGCACGTACACCTACCAAATTCTAACTTTACACCACCCAAACTAAAAATCCTGGAGGAATCCCTGTACTATAGTATACATTGTAGGCTTTTATATTGTCAATTAAATCCGCTCGGAATTCCGGAAAGGATTTTATCATTTCGGAATGTGAAAATTTCGAAACGCTGGTATTCGGGAGTCGGGAAAGTTTGGAATTCTGCAAACTCGAAAGGTCATAACTCTGGATTTTACTTCAGTTGTGTTCAATATCAAAAGATAAAAAAACAACTAGGCCTATTCATATGGGCCAGGGAGTATGGATTTCTAAGTTTCTCGCCAGTCAGATTAGCAAGATATGCTTTCAGAACAATTGAGGAAACCCTTGCTGAATAAGGCATAAGGGTGTTCACAATTACGGAATCTTAGTAACTATTTTTGTAGTTCCGCGTTGTCAAAATTTCGACAAGGCTGAATTCCGTAATGTCAGAACTCCCTAGATTTGCAAACTAGGTTTTCAGTAGCGTTACTAGAATGTCAAAGTTTCGGATTCCGAAGAATTCTGAATTCCAAAATTGACTTTGGACATCATGAAATTGCAGAACCTTATCTTGAAAGGTAAATCTATGTTAATATTAATTTATCATATAAAATATTATTTTAAAACATCCGGTATTTTAGAGAAGTCACATCGGTACCCGATAAAACGGTAGCAGGGATCTAAAAATATCATTTTACCTACGTCCTTATAAGGGAACGAAACTCATAAACTTTGCTACTTATTTTAATGTTAATGGTAAATACTATGACCTTATTTTTGGATTTCGGAATGCCCTTAGTGCTTTTCGGTACAAATTGGGAATCGGTATGAAACTGTTAATATGTAAAGGTTGCCTCGAAAACAAATCGAAGCTTTCTCTTAGAAAAATTGTGGATATAATGCAAAAATTGAGCATATACTTCAGACATAACCTGCGCTCCTTGCGTGCTCTCTCTGGATACGCGACTGAAAGGGAACTTAAAATAACTATTTCGACCCTGTGTCCTTCTAGGATATTCAGTTACTCATGTTTTTTAAGATGCTTTACTTGTAGGGCTAGTTATAATAATTACAGACGTGGGGGCCGGAGCGAACCCTCTACCCTTTTGGTGTGTACTGGTGCAGATTTAGCATTGGTATGAGACTGTGAAACTTTTACTCAGATACAGAAATGTATACTTCATACTGTAAAATATCGTGGTTGGTAACAATTCAAAAAATCCATTTCATTTAATATTTTACTCAAAGAATAAACATTGAACATAGAACAAAATATATCGTTTTTTTAATATATTCTATAGGCAAACAGTCCTATAGAGTTGTAAATTTATGGGGCTGAATTGTGAATAAACCCATTCCAGTCATGCAATGGAGAAATTGTTTGCAAAGATTTCACTGATTTTTATGTTTCTTAACACTGAATCCAAATTTCCCATCGCGTAAAGGCTTTTTCCACAAACCCTTATGTTCAACTTAGGATTTTTTGTTATTTTCTGATGGGCTTTACTGTACTCTCACAGATTATTTAGAGATTTTCTGACAGAAACGACAGAGCATCTATTGTTTCTTTTTCAACCAGCTAGAGATGTGTCATGAGAGAGCAATAAAACAATAACTCGAAATCTTAAGTGAATTACGAAGTTCTGAATATTTTAGTAGATGACGCGTTATTCAAGGTTGTGATAATGAATCTTTCTTCTATTTATATGATCTCATAACATAGATATATTATCATTTCCCTGTTATTCGTCTGCCAACCACATCAAGTTCCTCAAAGAATGCCTCTACTCCTGATGTCACTGATGATGAGGAAATCGAAGGAATGAAGGTTGTTCACTGACTCCTCAAATCAGTGCTTCACAATGAAAATAAATTTGTCTCAATTCCCCTTGGCAATTCAGTACACTTGAAAAAGCGTACTGTTTGATCTTGATAATGTCAGAGATACAACACAAGAGTCATGAGTGGGCTCATGTGGAGATTGGAAGCCCTATTTACGATTTTAGGAAATCGAGGTGGATACACAAGTCTGTTTCGTAACTGAGTGGGAGTGTGGGTAGTAAATAAATGAGAGCCAATAAGTAAATTAAAATATAAATTGTCACCATTTGCATTATCGGTATAGACACAATTTCAAAATAAAATACTCTAATCTTGTTTCAATAGTCCTTTGCTGATTTAAACTTCTTTCTTTGAACGACTATCTAAATTCTTGAAATATATTGTTTACCTGAGTCTCTCTGGACTTTAGCTGCAAAGCTTCTTCACACACTTTTATTCACATGATTCGTTAAACCGTTCTCTTATTCTTCAGCAACACTCTCAATGTCTCCAGAAGCTAAATAACCCGGAAACCGCTTATAGAACTGAAATATTACTGAACCAACAAATGCAGACTGAGTGAAAAAGCACGTGTTTAATCACTTTAAACATCAGTAACTGAAGCCAGTGCCCATGATTCCAGATCTTTTAACATAGAGAGAAGAACCGTCACAGGAAAGTGATTTATGCAAAAAAAAAAAAAAGTCATTTGCATGCATTCATATTGAGGTTTCTCCTGAGCTTCATATTCAAAATATTGTCATAACATTTGGTGACTATGTAGATAAAGGATTAAAGAACAGACTAAAACGTTTTACGGGAAGAAATGTACACTCTTGGAAGTGCCTTTCTTACATCCAACCCTTCAATTACAATAGAGATTATTTAAAGAACTGAAAGGAACGAACCATGTAAATAAGGACTGAATAAATTGTTGACGGTTTTATGTCTTTTTAAGATATTTTCCTTTTCCTTTCCAGAACTTCCTTACTTGATGTGAAAAATGGATGTTAATTTTGAAGTTCAGCGGCCCGAAAAGATAAGGAAAATTTAAAACATCGACTACATTTTTCAATACATTAAATTTTACTTTTCCCAAAACATTATTCAAAATTCGTGTCGACAGAAGAAAATGTAGATGGCGAGACTTTCTCAATTTGTGCAATCTTTCTTTATTTCTAAGGATGTGCTTTGACACTAGTTGTAATAACATTTATGATAAGTATTTATTCTTTAAATCTGTCTTCAAGAACCTTAAGCATATTATGGATGTGGGTTAACCTCTCTCATTAAAACCGTGAATGTATATTTGTTTGTAATTTTACCATTTGCTCCGCTACGACTGACTTATTTTTGAGAACCACAAAAAACATGAGTTGTCATAATATATTTTTGGTTGCCAAAAATCGTTTAATTAAAATTTAAAATTTCCTTCTTGTTTTCATTTATATTTTCTGACAGAAGGAACATAAAAACATGTGGTTTATTAAATACAAAAATATTATCAACATCTATGCAAAGTTTTATTGGGATTTTAGTGGTTATCACTGTGATAAACAGTTAATATTTAGTTTCCACAAATTTATATTTCGTAATTTCACAGACTGCAGTTAAGGAATTATCCAGGTCATCGAAGACATCATAGCTACAAGAATCGTCTGGTGCGTTTGCTGTGCTCCACGGAATGTCCTTTCCTGTACCTTGACACTTTTAAAATATTCTGACTTGACATCTGTAAATTAGCAGTTTATCTGTTTTGAATATTCTTTGCTATTTGCATTGTTTTTCTGATAGATTTTCCATTGTTGTAAGTACGTAAATCGATTCTTCATGCAAAACGTTAAACATTCATAACTTTTCGATACCGACGCTAATATATGATACAACTTCAAATAAATACGTAGGCCTGTGGCCCCCTTTGTCCATATACCGTTAATAAACAAAGATCCTAAGATCGGTAGGATTTCTGGTCTGCAATTTTCTGAAATACGTTTGATGAAAAGCTTTCTTCACGTTGCCTCCTGTAATGCCTTCAACAAATGTATGAATACATGATTTATTGAGATAATCTTTCGGGAAGAAAAGCCATGATTAAGATCCCTAAATTTCCCAATACAACGCATCTCATGCAGAAATCGAACATTGGTTTCAAACTACGAACCGTAACTTCTAGACAAAAATAGGAGCTTATGTAATAGCAAAGCCAAAGAGCACGAGATTACATAATGTTTATCTATTGTATATGAAACATTATTTCTAAGATCCCCCATTCACCACAAGATTAGAACAAACACCCTTGACCAAGACCAGTTGAAAATAGTTCTAAGTCAATTACAGGAAAAAATATTATCACAAGGAATATCTTTCGAAGCCAAAGAATCACATATTCTGGACAAAATAATAGATTTCAAATAAGGAACCATTGAAATTAAATTTTACTTTAGAAATAAATATTTTTGCGGAACTTGAAAAATATTTTTTCTCTAGTGGAATTCCGGACTTTTGTACACATCGCGGTGTATATATAAAACCATACATCGTAAAAAATACATCTTTGCGATGTACATGTCAAAAATGTTTTTAAGTTATTCATGCTTTTCTAGATGTGCAGCTTCTACAATGCGTATTTTGTCCATTGTATATGAAAGTAAACAAAATAGTAGTATAACTTTATATGTATTACTTTCTTTTGTGAAGGATTTCTTCACACAACTTCTTAACTTTCGTGGTTAGAAATAAAATTGATAATTCCGTAACGTATTACAAAATTGTCTGAAAGTGTACCATTATTAGGTTTGGAGTATTTCACTCAGTTATGAGAAATCCCATTATATGTGTCCAGTACCATCTCATTCATAATGTTGGTTGATTAACATATTTAAAACGCTTGAGTTAATTTGTTATTCCGCAGATCTGAGGAGTCGGTCTTGGAATCATATAAAGAATGTTTTCCTGAGGATTATTTGGCAGTGAAGCACAACATTTGTTTTTCATTCAAATACAGACCTTCTTTTTTACGACTATAGAAAGCGAAGAGCAATCTATTGATTAGTGACAGTTACTGGCACTTCACTTCATTTTGACTATCTAGCTTTCCGCTTCATCCACCAAAGTCCTCAAGTTCTTCATATTCATGACTATTTATCTGGCAGGCTTCCTTGCTGCTGTTGTTTGTAATTGATCTTTACCTTTTTCTGGTTGGCCAACCTGCCCTTCTTTCCTTTCTAACCTGCTTTTTGTTTCACACATCTGAAGAACTGTGAAAACTGGATAAGATTTCCCTGAAAATTTTGTGACTGACAGTCGACTATAGACTGATTTTCAAGCCTCTGAATCGTTTCAAGAGAAAGGTCTTCACCTTTTTTTTATCACATCCAGAATTCTCCCCTCTATACCCTCTTCAACATGTTGAAGTTCTGCAACACTAGATTCGTACTCCGGATCCTTCTCAGCTTAATAAGATAAGATAAAATGAATTGTATGGGCGGTAACAGCACTATGGCTTACGCCCGTCCCGTTCTCAGCTTAATAATCATCTGTGTTAAAACTCTATCATAATTGTTTTCATATCAAAAAACGCTGGTAAAAACGTTCCAATCGTATTACCACTCAAAGCTACCAGAATGGTTTACAAATGTATCAGAGATTTGTAGAACGATAAATAGAATAAACTAGGCTTACGTCACCGTGAAGCCCAAGAACGTATCTATGGTATTAGCGCTATGGTTCCGAGCTGTTTATAAGTTCATAGAGAATTTTAACAGATTCTAACCCGTAACACATAGACGCCCACAGTTATCACACGGCTACTGGCCCTTCTAGGCATATCTAGAACGGGGATAGTGAAAGTACCTTGGAAACAGCGTTGCCAACATTGATAGTGCATATCATGGAAGTGCAGCCCTAGCAATCAGTGGTTGAAGGGAACATTCTACTTACTAGAAATAGAGTAAATTGAGGGAAAATGCCGCAGGTCCAGGTCCAGGGCCCATTGCAGAGAAATGAAGAGAAATTGTGCAGCAACGGTTTGCGCAAATATGTATTCAACATTAATGATCTTATGGATTGAGTGCATGAAGTTATGTGCGTACACAACAGATATATATAGTTTAAACTGATAAGTTAAAGTTTGCACCATACTCACACAGAATTAGAAGGTGTGCACTCACGTGTTATGATGCCTAGGTTGTAGTTGTATATAATTATTAAGACAGAACCATATTAATAAAGTAGAAAATTCTGCAGCAGACGGACTAGAGGGCTCAGTGATACTTTAATCCAATTTGATTTTAATCGAATCCATGTAACATTGCTAATGTGTTTACAGAATTTGTTCTCCATAACTAAAAACTTAATGAGTTATAAGGGGTGAAAGCATGGGATCAGCATAGGGAAGTAAATGGGAGATACTTATATTTAGGTGATGGGATAACGACGCCATTTGATAATTGGATTGAATTTGATTTTATTCGAATCAAGGTAGCATTATTACTGTTGGCTCAGAATTCGTTTCACGATAACCAAACACGTAGGAAAATACAGGCCTATACGAGGGGTCAAAGCGGGGATTTACAGAGATCTGGTAATGTGCCTTTTTGATAGTTAGGTCTAATTAGGTTTTACTTAATTCTAGGCAACATTATTATTATGTTCCCAGAATATAATTCACCGCAAGCAAAGAGATTGTAGCCTCAGTAAAGAAAAAAAAAACGAATTTTGCTATAACCCCTTTAGGTTGCAATCACTCACTCCTTCCCTCGCACATTATAATTTTATATTCTTGTGAAAATACTAGGAATTTTTTTTATCTCAATTGCTTGCTTTCTCTTTCTTCTGTTGCAGAAAGAATACAATAACTCCACTGCAAGTGTGCACCACGTGTGAAAATCGACGACCCTCTAAATTCGTACAACACTTTTGAGTGGTGCAAAGAGATGATAATCGGAAGGAAATAGATCTGAGCTATAGGCAGAGTGTTGAGAGGATCCCTAATAATAACATATTTATAGTAGAAGCAACCTACCCAGCCTGTGTGAGCATACATTTTCATTCAAGAACAATACAGCCATCAACAGAAAGCCTCGCTGTTTGCTGCGAATTGCTGGCCTCAGATTTCAGGCATACAAGCCACTGTATCTTCCACTGTTAACTACAAGTCAATTTTCTAAGTAGCCTTCTAGAAAAGCTCTTTTGTGTTCCAAAACACAGTTAACACCACCTTTCCCGCTAAAGTTTAAAACTTAAAATTAATTTTGACTGGTAATTCTGGGTGTGGCCACCTTGAAAATTTTTGATCCATTCGTATAGAATTCTACGCTGTAGAGCACTTTCGACGTATTGTGTTGAATATATCCGATGAATGTCAGTCCTTGGCACACCTTGAGACTGGTAGACATTGGGTCACCCACTGCCTTATATTCTTCCTTTGTGCACACTTGCAGCGGAGCGGTCATATTTTCAGTGCAACAGAAGAAAGAAAAAGGTTGCAGTTTATTAAGATAAAATTTTTATAATGTTACCACAACAGTATAACATCATAATGTCCGAGACCAGAAAGCAGTGACTGTAATCAAAAGGGATTTTTTTTGCAAAAGTTTTGTGAATTTTAACTGCCCTTAAAATATGAGGGATAAAAAGTTAAAATTCTAGCAGTTTCCTGAGTCAAAATTTTGCCAAAACAATATATGGAGACATGCCCATAAAATTCGATGGAAAACGGAATAATTTTCTCGGAAGAAATATTCATTTGAAATGCTTGAATAGCTCAGAAAGGCAAGAGAGGCTGAGTGACAGGCATGAAAGGTTAGCGGGAAAATTAATTAGACAATTCCACCCTGTCGTAGGGAAACAATGTGGCACTTATGTTAGCAGCGGTTTTTCAGGTGAAGTGGGTGAAGCTGTACTTCAGCTATTATTTTATTTCTGCATGAATTAAATAAAGAAAATACAAGTTTCAAAAATACTGAAATAAATATCATAAAATGCCAGCAAGAACAACACCAACTCTCTTTATTATAGTTTTGCCTACAAGTAATTCACAATACTGACGCTAGAAGGCGCCATCCGTCTTGCAAAGTAGGCTCCTTCGGTTTCTCAGCAAAAGGAAGGAAGGAAAGAAAGGAAGCATTTAGGATTGTCCCTAGCTATCTTCTTTTCTACTGACCTTGAGCCTTGAGCGGAAGTGAGGTCCACTATTTGTAGCAGAAGGAGAACTTCTCGGTCAGTCCATCCTGACCAATCAGTAGCGGCCTGGAGCTTAGTGTTGGCAGAGACCTACTCCTTTCTTTCCTACTCTGTGGCGCCCGTGAAGTTCTCTCTTGCTCTTTCCAAAAGAGATTCACTGCCCAATGCATAATGAGATACTGGAATTGTTTTCTCCAAATCCCACCTTTAGCAAAACTATGAATGGTTGCGACAGGGCTGGAAACTACATGATAATTACCACGGCCGTAAGGAATTTTATCGACTGTACGATGTATAATCCAGATTTTACGACTAGAAAATATATAATAAATTGGATGCTTAGCATCCTAGCTAAAGTATGTACGATTTTAAAACCAAGTAAGTTGATCTATCATCACGCTTTTAAGATAAAAAAAAGGGAAAAACTCAAACGCATGTTGCGGACGAACTAGAAAAATTTCAACGTAAATATAACTATCCATTCGCTGAAGTCTTCTCACTCAGTGTTGAATGCAGAGAATTCAGGAGGTGTGTGTGTAGGGGGGGGGGGGAAGGTAGGAATTGCGCTAAAAGAGGAACTTTACTTTCAATAACAATATTTTATCTTTTGCTATGGCTCATAAACTCCCTGGAGAATTTTGAAGCTCCAAAGGGGATTTCTCTCGCCCCACGCTCTAGGTTCATCATTAGTGCCATCAGATGTAAATATACAAGCATGTTGGATTGAGCCTATGTCGAAGCCAAGTACTCACCTTTGGTGCTGGGGTGGTCGGATCGATCCCTGCTCATGCTATGTGGGCTTTGTGGTGAACACACACCGTGTGCGTGGGTTTTCTCGAGGTGCTCCCGTTTCCTCCCACTTTCTTCATTCCAGCAATTAATCCCATCATCATACATACGGCCTGAGCCATAGTTGCCTAAAGCCCTTAAAATGAATTTTAAAAAATCGAAGCCAAGTGTGGGAGTTAATATGTCCATCAAATGTTAAAGCTACAATTTTCCACTTAAATGGAAAAAGACAAATATATCCTCGTCATAATCCGGAGCATATACAAATTTGATAAGTGACGTAAATATTTATATTAGCTTTATATTAGTGACATAAATATTTATATTTATAAAGCTTTATGTATATTAATTGGTCGCATCTTCACTATTAGGTTTTAAAGACATCTTAAAAATCTTGTCGGTGATAAAATGATCGTGTAAGTTTATATTGCAGATACATGCATTGATTATTTATATGAAGACAATTTTAATATTAATATCTATTCACTGCATAAAATGCAAATAGCGAAATAAGTTTACTAGCTAGTGAGACTCGCTCAAGCAGATACTGACAAAACCCTCCAGGATTTCATCCCCGGTAGTTGTTTCCGAATATCATCCCAACCAGGAATAAATCTTTATATTTCTACCTAAACAGATAGTAGGTTGAAAGTTACAAGCAAATACTAGTTTTATAATCCCCCTTCGTAATTTATAACAAATCGAACACTGCCTAAACCTTTACCATAATACAGATTAAAATGTTTACATTCGCAGGTAATGTGGTCTAATGACACAGATATTTAAGCAGATTATGAGGTAACAGATTTAGCAGTGCTTGTGTAAAAAGGTATGAACGGAACCTGTTGGTTAACGTGAATAGAAAAATATATTGTTTTTGTAGATTTGCACCTAATATGCGAGAGCCTGTTATTTCATTAGCCTGACGCCGGATGCGGTGGTCGACTGACTTAATGCAGAAGGGTTCAGTTCACGGAGTGTCGGAAACGTGTCTCGGGTGTTGTTTGTGGAAACTTAAACTTAACTACTCGTATTTCTTTGAGACTAGTGAAGTAATTAGTACTAAAATGGCATAAAAGATAAGTTTACGAAACGTCCTTGTATCTGATTGAGCTTCTGTCTACTATTTCCTTCATTCTCTTAATGGAACCAACGTTTGATGGACAAATCATTTCTATGAATTTTGTAGTCGGCATTCTCGGAATACTGCGTTTAAGAAAACATGCCAATTCACTCAATCTTAAAGGTGGTGTGGAAAAGGCTAAAAAATTAAAGGTTCTGATGTGGAACCGAAGGGAAATTACGATACCAAAATGTAGTCTAATTTTGGTTGCTTTTTGCCTCATGTGCAGCTCTGAATAAGTGCTATATTACTCTAAAAGAGAACCACACTTTGGTAGTAAGAACAAAATCTATAATTGCATGAAGTACGTCGTGAGAACATGAAGCAAGGTTTTAGAAAGAATGCTCAAGTTGATTTGTGGAGTTACATTTAACTTTGAATATTCAAGGCCTTTGGGAAACGTACTTTGGCTATGGCCGAATGGATAATAACGCGAGAATCGGTGGAATGAAGAAAATGGAAGAAAAAACGGAAGAGCCCCGACTCCCCGAGAAAATCCACGCACAAGGCCTTTGTCCACTACAAAGCCCGCGTGGCACGAACCGTTCTTGACTAAAAAACGGAGAACAATTGATAAAAAAGGAGGACATTTGATATAGAAAAGAAACAATGAAGTAGCTCTTTTCACATTCGTTTTTGAAACATGCTCCATGTAAGAATGTCTATGAGAAAAATAATCATCAAGGAGCATTCACTTCTGATTTTCTGATGTGAATGGAAGGGTGTGTTCGTGTGTCTTTTAATATGTTTGTGTAGTCAACTTGCACTGACGCTATGATAAATTATGTATTAAAACGCAGAAACGAATAGACTATTACTATGAGAAATAAATTGACAAAAGGTTACACGCAGAACAACATTCAAATGTGTGAGAAATAATATGTAGACCGTAAAACATCGTGCTCTTGACTTAAAAAGGAGGACATTTCCATATATTTGAAACAGGAGGGAGGGCTGGAGGACACGACGTAAAAAGGATTACTTCTCCTCCAAAAGGAGGACATCTGGTAACCCTGGGCAATCCAGCAGGATGCTCAACATTGAGTAATATGAGTAAATGACATTAAGAATAAATCGGTAAAGTCTGGATATTCAGGATAACTGTTACCAGTAGCTAATATGAAAGCGTGTTTACATATAAATGCTTTGGTAGAACTTCACCTACTGTTTTAACCACGAGCCGCCACTGACTTATGTACAGCCCTTATTGCTTTTGAAGTACCCAAAAGTTTTTTTTTTCATTAGAACCAGATATCTGAAAGTTCTGTAGGGTACTCCAGTTTGATTGTGAAGCCAATAATTTTGAACTCCCGTTGCTTGAAATCCTACACTCAGAAATGCTTAATTCTTAAAGGAGTCAGGTAAAAGGCCTGATATTTAATTTCCACTTTCAGTGAAACTTAATGAGCACTGATGCGCCGAAACTCGAATATTTACCAGGTGTAACGTAGCTGTAAAAATATTACTATGATTTGTTTCCTATCAAGTGGTTTCGGTCCCGATTGAGAATATGAAATACTTTTGTAAGGGGTCATGAAATATAAGTAAGACAAAATACCGACCATATTCATTTAAACAATTGTATAATTTTTTTTGCTAGAGTATTAATAGTAATACAAAAAATATTGATGTTATCATTATTATTGTATCGTAGAATTTTATATTCAAACCAATGAATAATTACAAGCTCAGAATAGAATCCAAATTCTGAGTAGTATTCAGTTGTTGATGTTTAGATTGTCAAGGAATCCATACAAAGAAACTGAAAATGATAACCACAGTAGGATATAATGAATTTATGTTATAGATATTAAATAATAATATTTCATAAAAAAAGTGACATGGGAGGGCCATACTGGTTTTCCGCGCAAATCCAATGCATACGTAGTAAGTATGGTAGAGCAGGATGATGTATTTGCATCACTTTAACTTACGGTGTTATGGAGCATGAAGAGAAGGGCTAAGAGTCCCGGAACTTTAAATTTCACAGAGGAATATAATGGACAATATGCAAATTGAAATTGAATATCTTGCCAACGGCTAGAGTAATCGTAACAAAACTTGCAGAATATAATTTTTGAACTCTCACATTTCCATACTACTTTGATTGCCGTGAACCAAATTCTGAAAATATTGCCAAGAAGCAATAAAAATGAAATCGGATCAAATTACCCCTGGGCCCTATTAGCCCGTTCTCTCCCGAAATTTTTAACATGCACGCAGACTACCAAGCATGTCCTAATATTGAAAATAAATGTATTGAACACCTACTTACACTACCAATTACAAATACCTTTACATAACTCCATTATATTCAAGAAGGACCATCGAAGGGAATAAGTGTCTAGCCTGACAATGAAAACATCTTATTGTGATGCAATACAGTTTACACACTTAGATTAGATTTAACTGCTGTGTTAATTTAATGTAATAACTTCTTGCAAACTAATTATTATGTATATTAAACTATATAGTGCAACGGCACGGCGGCCGTGTATACACAATATTCAGGAAGTAATTTAATAATTTGCCCCCCGAAATAAATGAGTAGGAAATACCACTTTGCACTGTCCACACAAGCCGACCTGCAGCTGGGTAAGGTACCGGACAAAATATAACTTCCACCCGTCACCCAATCCAGACACCTGACAACTTGTCAGCTAAATGTACAAGGCAATATTTCAAACCACCCACTGTGTACCACTAAGCATACTAGAGCATTGGCATCTGCCCTTTCTAGGATTTTAAATAAGATTTCAACTGTTTCAACTGTTAAGACTAGAAAATAAAGGTATTCAATAAACCTGAGGACAGCTTGGTTTTTCAAAGATACAGGCAGGACTACGTTTAGAAATAACAAAGTATTTATTGCAATGAAGTGTAAATGCTTCATTCAAATTCTATAAAATATAAAGTTCCACAACAAACTTACCAAATCTTTACGATCATTATTCATAATATAATTCATTACATTAGTGCCAGTATGTGTCCTGAATTTCATTACTAAATAAATCATTTAATGCAAACAACTTCGATTGCTGAAGGAAAAAAAAAGATTCCATGAAAATTAACCACGTGTCTCATTCAACATTACGAACGAACAATGATTAAAAGTTCTTAATGTTTAATAACTCGTGTGCATATACTCGGTTGAGTAATACCACAACTACCACTTCTACTCCGTTTGACCAAGGGGAATTTAGGGTTAGAAAAACAAAGATAGGTTTAAATAGATTACAATCCCCATGAATTAGTCCTACATTGGCATGTATTTTCTCATTACAATATTTCATTGAAGTGATTATTTCTTGCCGAGCAGCATTGAGCACATTACAAGCTGCTAACAAAAGCACAGAATATAATCCAAAGAAATTTAACTGTAGAAAAATCTTCCACAATATCTGTATAAAATACAGTTGTAGCATTCGGAACAAAGCAAATGACACGAAGTCATAGTTTCGTAAAGAGACAAAGATCCACGGTATAATTCATTAAGTTTCACAAATCGTAAATATAACACGATTCCATTACATAACATTACCAATTCCAATAATTAAATAAATATTAACAGAATGCAAGAGACACGAAAATGTAATTACGTACATAAGATGGCGACGTTACGAAGCATGCAATCACGGGTTCGATTCCATCTTTGAATTCACGTGCACATCTATTTCCGGGTACGATTCCAATAATACTTCAATACGTAACTACTTACATATAAAAATGGAAAAATAAATTATACATTACCACACATACTTCAATTGGTACTTTCTAAGTAAAATTGACCTAGAAATTTAAAGAGGGAGGATTCGACCTCCTACTCCACACTTACCGTGCTATTCAACTGACGCCAACATGCGTTCAGTTGACTACCTAGGCTGAAGATGGCAGCACGATAGAAGGCGCGAAAACAAACAAACATCTATGCGCGTAACAGAAGCGCAGGGAGTTTACGGAGGAAAATCGTTACAATAGGTAAAATATAAATTATTCCGTAAATGTATTGTGACTTACATAATCTTCGAATTCATTCTTCAATAAAAAGTTGCATGTTTATATTGCGCGGAAACAGTATATTTTGTATTGTTGCTGTCAATAA
>JAGDQP010019635.1:0-34580 GCA_022664845.1 Lepisma saccharinum | reverse complement strand
GTCAAAGATGTACCACGCACTGGAAGGCCAAGTGTCGAAAATGTCGATAAAATCATGAACATTGTCGCGTCCGACCGTCATGTAAGCACTGTTTCGATTGCCCAAGAGCTAAACATTGCACAAAAAACCGTGTGGAACCATTTGCATAAGGCTGGATACACAAAGAAGCTTGATGTATGGGTGCCACACGAGTTAACGCAAAAAACCCTCATGGACCGAATTTCCATCTGCGAATCGCAACAAAAGCGACCCATTTCTGAAGCGGTTGGTGATGAAAAGTGGATCACTTACAACAACGTCACGCGAAAACGGTCGTGGTCGAAGCGCGGTGCGCCGGCGCCCAAGCCAGGAAGGTTTTGCTGTGTGTCTGGTGGGGATTGGCAGGGAATTATCTACTATGAGCTGCTCCCCTACGGCCAAACCCTTAACTCGGAACTATACTGTCAACAATTGAACCGTCTGAAGGCAGCAATCGCCCAGCTTTGGCCAATAGGAGAGGCATTGTGTTCCACCAGGACAACGCCAGGCCACACATCGAGTGACTCGCCAGAAGCTCCGGGAGCTTGGTTGGGAGGTTCTTGTGCATCCACCTTATAGTCCGGACCTGGCACCGAGTGATTACCATCTGTTCCTGTCCATGGCGAACACGTTTGCTGGTGCAAAATTCGCGTCAAGAGAGGCTTGTGAACATCGACTGTCTCAATATTTTGCCAATAGAGACAAGGGCTTCTATGAGAGAGGCATCATGATATTACCTTCCAAATGGCAACACGTTATCGAACAAAACGGCGCATATGTGACCTAAATGGGATCATTCTAACTATGGTAAGTCAAGCCTTCAATGTCATGCAAAAATAATGGATTACTTTTTACTACACCAGATATTAATGGGCATCCCAGTGTCCCCAATTGGAAATAATGGAATTAAAAAAATCTCCTGACAAACATAATGATGAGTAAATAATCATTCCCAAGTTGAAATGAAACAACTAACAGAATTATGATTTCGCCCTCGGAGTGGAGGAGAGTTTAGCGCCCTCGCTTTTTGCGCACGTAGTCATGTGTTCAATTTCCGATGAGGGCCATTAAACGGAGTGGTTCCAAGTCCACGTTACCAAAAACTGTGTAAGTCTTGTCCTTCCAAGCTTACCAGCTCGCTTAGAACGTAAATTACAACTCATTATATCAAGGATGTTTGATTTCAATCCAGCAATGAATAGTGAGTGTCCAAAACTGACTTTGACGTACCGGTAATGGGACACCCTTGTTTTACATAACAGATCTAAGTTATAGTTGCTTTGGCCATTTATATGCTTGAAGCAAAGACATTTCGTGTGCAGAATAACAAAATTATTCGTTATTGTAATTTCATGAATATTAAACGAAGGCTCTTACCTTAATCACTTGCTTAACACAATGAATGAAAGGTGAGACTATGAAATTAACTTCAAGATCAGGTCAGAAATATCAAATGAAACCACTGACGAGCGAATAGTATTCATTGGAATCGTAACCTACTATATTACATTTTCGTACGTAGATGAAATGATTCCCGCCCTTAAAACAAAACCTTATTTTAAAACTTTTCTCTTCAAGTGTCCATTACTGGTGCGTTTACCTTATGAGCTTTTAAAACTTAAAGTTTCAGATCTAGAGGAGTTTTATTAGCATCACAGCACTCAATCATGTCATCCTTTTCTTTTTATTCCTGCTGGTTTCCAAGCTAACTAATTTCCCAGACCATGACACATCCAAACTCTGTTCTCGCTAAACAAGCACCTTGTCTTCTAAACCCTGTGAATGGTAGGCAGTTGGGCAGTGCAAACTGTAGCGCCCTGTGAGTAGCTATTGTACAGCTACAGATAATGAAGAAGCGCACCGAACGCTATTCTGCGAAAAGCATGAAAAGCCAATTATTGAGCTGAAGTGTCCGAAGGGACGATGAGGAAAGTGGTTAGGGTGTAGCTCCATATTTATTATTACTACAAGTAGCAGAAAAAAAAAATGAAGCGCAGGAGAGGAGGAATAAGGAAGGGAACCGGCAGCGCGGGCCAGTAAGTAAATAAGTAACAATAAAATTTATATAAAAAATACATATTAAGGTGGAAGAAGTAATTGCGTGTACCATATAAACTATAACATTATTTTCTGTTTTTGTATTTACAGTCCGGAACCTGTCCAGTTGCTGTACAACCTATATATAGAACCTTAAGGTTAATGTAAAGCAACGATCTCCCAACAAAAAAATGGCAGCACTACCTCCGTGTATGTCTAATGTATTTTTATCCTTGCACGAAATTTCAATGCTGCTCCTACAAATTCAAGCCTAACGAGTTCTAACTTTCAGGGAAGAAAGTTCATAACCAATTCAAGAGTTCGATCAATGCCAATTTTTTTATTTTCGTTTTTGTTCAGCTTCATTGTTTCACAACAATCAAGTGATTTCAACAATGAAGAAAAACGAAAACAAAAATTGTCATTGATCGAACTCACCCACATAAAATAAAATTATGATTCTCCATATTGCGATTGTAAAAACAATCATATCATAGAAGATATCAATCACATACTTTTTCGAATGTAAAAAATATGAAAGACATAGAAAACCTTTTTCTCTCTCTCTCGACTTGACAAAAAAACACCTCAATTCATTGATTGATAGTCCAATAAAAAAAACCTATATTTTGTTAACTTTTTTCCCAGAAAACACTACTTCCTTAAACAATTCCAAAAACTTCGTCTGATTTTCCATATTCTATATTTATATAACATTTAATTACATACACATCAGAATTCATTCTATATCTAAGAAATAATTTCGTCTTATTATTTACAAAATTAAAATCCAACCAAATAAAATAAGTCACAGGAGAAAACCTAATTTTGTACCTTATTACTAATCATCTCAAACTCAATAAATAATAAATATATATCATCATCATCATATTCAGCCGTTTTCTATCCACTGCTGGATGAAGGCCTCCCCCTTTTCTTTCCACATATCTCGGTCTGCTGATATCCTCATCCATGTAGCTCCTGAAAAACGCTTGATTTCATCTATCCATCTTACATTTGGACGTCGTCTCGGTCGTTTCTTTTCTCTAGGAATCCACTGTAGTACATTTGTCGTCCACCTTCCATCTGTTCGTCTAGCTATGTGACCGGCCCATCTCCACTTCATCTTCTTCGCAGTCTTGATTACATCCTCTACCTTCGTTTGTGCGCGAATCCATTCATTTCTCTTCCTGTCCCTCCTGGTTATTCCTAGCATGCACCTCTCCATTGCTCTTTGTGTGACTCTCAATCTTTGAGTCGTTTGCGCATTCAATGTCCAAGTTTCGCAGCCGTACATCATTACAGGTAAGGCACATTGATTATAAACTTTACGCTTCAGACACATTGGAAGTTTGCTTTTGAAAATAAAGTGTAGTCTTCCAAAAGAACTCCACGCCATTTTACATCTTCTATTTATTTCATCAGTCAACTTTGCATTCGATGTTTTAAGCTGGCCTAGGTAAACATACTCATCAACTATGCCTATTGTCTCTCCGTTAATCTTCACTTCCTTCTTTGCAGCATGTTGGTTGTACATTTCTTTTGTTTTACTTAAGTTCATTTTAAGGCCTATTTTCGAACTCTCGTTACTCAGTTCTTCCATTCTGGTTTGTAGTTCTTCTGCACTTGAAGCAAACAGGACTATATCATCAGCGAACCGTAAATGATGAAGATATTCGCCATTAATTTTAGTTCCAACTTCATCCCAGTTTAAATTCTGGAACACTCTCTCCAGGACCGCACAAAACAGTTTCGGAGAAATTGAATCTCCTTGCCTTACCCCTTTTCCAACTTTAAATTTTTCACTGTCTTGATGCAGCCTAATGACATAAGTGGCAGTCGAGTAAATGTTTCGCAGTAACTTGATGTATGCACTTTCGATGCCTTGATGTTCAAGTGATTTAAGTACTGCTGACAAGGAGACCGAATCGAAAGCCTTTTCAAAATCTATGAATCCCAAACATAATGGAAGTTCATATTCATTAGTCCTTTCCATTACTTCATTCAATGTTTGTATGTGGTCCATTGTGCTAAATCCACGACGAAATCCGGCTTGTTCCCTTCCCTGATTAAAATCCAAGTCTCGTTCAATACGATTCAAAATAACTTTGGTGAACATTTTGTATAGGACTGACAGTATATATATATACACTAGTCAGAAGCATAATAAGAAGACCAGCACCACTATATTCCTATCAGAAAAACCACACATCTAATACCAAACATTAAGAATTCTTATATATATATATATATATTTATTCTGTTTCATCTTCAAATAATCTACAATAAAGCAGTGACTAAAATCTCAAAAGCGACATCAGAAAAAAGAAGAGGAAGTTAGCAACCTCAAGAAATTTCAAGCTACAATTCTTCACCAATATCAAGTCAACTTTGAATTTGTACCAGCAGCATTGGTATTTCGTGCGAAGACAAAAATACATTAGACATATACGGAGATAGTGCTGCCATCTTTTGTTGGAGATCGTTGCTTTACATGAACTGTCATGCCCAGTAACATTTGTAACACGCAACTTAGAAAGGTAACTGAGTATTCAATGTGCCAATTTCTAATTATAAGCTTAAAAGGAATCTTACCCTTCCTTCACTGTGCACAGACACTACAAATATAACATCTTGAAAAAACTACGTACAAATTGTAGCGTAAGTTCCCTTCTTAGACATGGCGACCGCCTTCTACAAACACGTGACCAAGTGTGTCTAGAAAAATAAAAGAGGCATATTTCCTACGAAAAGTACGAGATGGCGTTGATAAGATAAAGATAAAATGAATTTTATGGGCGGTAACAGCAGAGATGGCGTTGAGAGAAGTCGTCCAAATCTGTAACACCAGGGCTTGAAAGCAGAAAGTCTCGAAATTTCAAGTTATTGTGTTGCATCACCATGTTACATATATGTAACAGAGGGCACTAGTGGGTTAAATGAATTTAGGTACGTGTTTTGAACCAAGAACACTAGTTCTGCTACATAGAATAAGACTTGTGGTTTCATAAATCACAAAAATCTAAGACAGTTTCGGTATTTAAAAATCCAAAAGAAAATAAGCAAAAATGTAAAAAATATGTATCAGGTATCTTTATTACATAAAAGAATTGGTTTTATAATACAACTGGCTTCAAATGGAATCTTACACGTAAGTGTCATGTGCTTACCTAGCACGTCAGAACGAAACAATCGACGCACACTTCTTACCAAAACTATGGGCAACGTATATATATATTATGCACGATAAAACATCACATAAAAAAAAGAACGTCACTGAAAATACAAACCCTACTTGTTAATTATTTGTTCCAGTGACTTATTTTTATCGAAATGTTGAAGTTCCCACAAAAATAACATTTCAAATCACACTTAACTGTGAACTTCACTGCTGATATATGTTTATCTTTTTGCACTAAAACATTCATATGATGAAAATTACTCAGGTGGTCGAGATTAAGTCTTACAATGTCTTAAATCAGCTTCCGACACACTAATATGGTCGTGGGGGACCTAAAATAAAGGAGAAAAAAAATCATGTGAGTTAAAACTACTGGAATTACATAAGTTTTGTAAAACAAATAATTTGCCATTACTATAATGATTCACTGTAATATCTAATTCCCAAGAATGGGTGCCTATAAGCCAGAATCTGATGACGTACCGTCCGATTTTAGCATATGAACAGCTTTGAAAGAAACATTTCGAGCTACTGAACTGCATGATTAAACTTGTCCGAAGCGTGAGGGAACAGTGCCCACCCAGCATCGCGATGTACATACAACACTACGGAACATTCCTGCTATTTAACGCTTATTCTTCCAAATCATTTTCTTCATTTAGAAGGTAGCTACAGCAGAAAGTGTTTTAATCTACTGTATTTGTGGCCTTTAAGCCTCCATAGCTCAGGCTGGGACAGAGATGGGGATGTGGAAAAGAAGTCGATCTGGGAAACATTCTATCATTTCCTCGTTACGTTCTTTTCAAGTACTTGTCTAACAGTCACAAAACTGAATTACTGTTAAAAATAAAACATGGCATTAAATGTTACTAATTTTTAACGAAAGGTTTGCCGTCTCAAGCGAAAGGTATGGTAGCCAACGAGATGCTGACATCAGGCATGTACCCAGACTGGTTTGTGGGGGGGGGGGGGGGAAGGGTCGTTTGGTAACTAAATTTTTTTTTTTTTTACACAATCTTCTTTATGAAGGGTGGGGTGGGGTGGAAGTGATGGTCCGGACTCATCTGCCAATACGTCCCTGTTTGACACTGAATTGGAAAAAATATGTATGAACTCTATTATTAATCTGCAATATTTGTGCAGACGGAATAACTGCAATTAACGAATACATTACATACAGGGTTACCAGGGATTTTCATTTTCCCTGACTTTTCCAGGTCTGCAGAGCAAATTTTCCAGGTTGAATTTCTTGAGTATCTAGTGTATATTTTATCTTCTAAGATTAGAAAATCTTTGTTAGCTAAAAGTTGTATAAAAAAAAAATAAACAAAGACCCACAACAACATCCACCCTCTGCCTTTCTGTGTATTTTTATGACATTTATTTATTCGAAAACACATGAAATTGAAAGAAAAAGGAGGAAAATAATAAAATAGATTATAATAACGTACGCAGCTCAACTTACATATCAAAACGTACATATTAATGAGTTGAATACTTTTCAGTAACTTGCTAAAAACATGATTTCATGCTTCTCTTAATTGGTTCTAAAATGCAATTATTTTCTTTAATTCTAACACAAATTTCTCAAATTTAAGCCGGCAGCGTCAAACATGAAATCTGAGATAATTTTTTTAACTTCTTTGATATAACATGTCCCTACCCAATCTTCCCCCTCCTTCGCTCATAATAATCAACCAGAGATTGAGAGTACTCACAGGATAGGGGGTTAGCATTAATATTGTCACGAAGTTCACAAAAAGCAAGACTGGTACAACCAAGTTCAGTTGGTCGCTTTAAGTTCTTCGAGTCCTTCATGCTAGGGAGTTTAGTCGTTAAAGAAAAGTATACTCACAACGCTTTGCATGGTCAAAAGCAGAGAATAATAATGCTATTGATTTTTTGTACAATCAACTAAATTCCCTGACTTTCCCAGGTTCTCCAGGTAACCCTAACTTATATGCCTTGGATCACAATATTTGACCTAGATGCAAACGGGATTGCTGAAGTTGTAGCGGACACCGATCTCGTCCAACTAAAGCAACCTATGTATGGGCTGTAGTCAAACAAACAGTCCAGCGGGTTTGAAGTTATTACAGCTAGGAAATAAAGTTTCAGCATTTTAGTGAACAACCTCAACCTCTCTCTCTCTCTACTGTTTCTCATTTTCAATTCACAAAATTTATTCCAAGTAATCCAACGAAAGTTATTTAGTTCTTCTAAGTTTAACGAGTCTTAACTATATTTTGAAGACTGTTACTCTAACATGGAGCTCAAATATACTGCATTTCACCGAAATACTAGATCAACTAGATCCCTTTGTCTTGGATCAACTGAAGTTGATTTACCAAGAAATCTCTCTCCAATGGATACAAAGCTCTATGCGGGACTGTTCAATCTCGAGTTCCACTCTACATGAAGGGAATAAATCAAACCCTTTAAGTATCCAAAGAAAGAGAATAATATACTTTTGCACGATGTGTACTCATTTCCCCTTTCACAATGACCGACCTTTTGGATAGCTACATTTTTGGGAGTCAATTACTGTCGACAAACAGTTTTCTAACAAATCGTGAAAGTTATTGATACGTATAGCTATTCTAACCAAAATATTACATGTATTCTTCCACTTATTTAGCCAGAAAGAATTCCTTGACTTCCCTAGGTTTTTTCCTGGTTCTTACTTAGAAATAAAATTAGGTAGGAAAAAAAAAAGTTACGTTATAGGAAATGCAGACACGTGTACGGGCGCTTCACATACACAAAAGGATGGCCAAGTTTCGCTAAAGGCTTGGTCCCATATGAAAAATGAAGCGCGGCCAGGTCCTCAAGGCGAGAAAGGGGCCGAAGAAGAAACTAAATGGCGAAAGAATAGGGGTCCAGATTAAGAATGTGCATGTAAACAATGTAGCGAATCCAGATGAAAAGTTTAGAATTCAGTTATTCGTTTTTTCAGGCGCTTCCTTTTCTCTCATACAGGGTGGACAAAACCCTAGGAACGAAAAGTTCTCATCAAACCAAGAAAAACATTCCCTTGAAGAAATTCAGAAATATGCGTAGGTTCGGAGCTACACGCGCTCGAAGTTACGGCGGCATCGTCACGAACGACGTCAAATATCTCGACAAATAACTTGAACGGCGTTTGCTTAGCAAATTACATTCGTAAGTAGTACCCAATACACCTATTTAAGCTATGATTATGATTGGAGAATGCAGCTTAGAGGAGATTGTTATGCTTGTTCTATAAAACTGTTTAATTCCTTGTCAATGAAATTCTTACGTTGCGAAAGTCGTCTGACCATGCGGCACTCCCCCAACCATAACAATGCTTGAGTAAATGTATCGGGTACTACTCCCGAGTGTGAATTACTAAGCCAACGCTGCTTGTCATTATTTGAATCGATAGCTGGAAGAAGGAAATAATAAAAGCCAAAATTGTCTTGTATTGAAGTGAAACGTTGTTTATTGAATAGATACGCAACGCCAGTTCGAAGAAAGAAATTGGTTATAAAATACACAATTCTTTCTCGCCTCTGATACTGTGAATTATTCACTGAAAGACTTCTGGCACTCAAGATTTACTTCCGCCACTATCGTGTTCATTTCCTTTTTGCAACTACCGATTCATTATAGATATGACGTTATCTGATATGTTCTGAAACAAGGAATATTGCGTAATTTCTTCAAAAAGGAACTTTCTTCTTGTTTCGATGTAAATAACCAGCTCCTAAAGTTTGCGCCATTATTTCGGAAAAGGTAAAATATTAAAAGAAGGGAAGTAGCACTTACGTGGCCTCCAGAAGTAATTCACGGATATTTAGCACAATAAAAATTACTCGGTATTTCGAAACTTCCTACGAGTTGGAAGGATTATAGAACAATAATATCACGGAGTCATTATGTTAAATAACTGTTGAAAAGGAATCCAAGCTGGCGAACGTCCATATCAAAGACAATAGTGTTGTGTGCGCGCAAATACTGTTTGGAAATGGGATTGGCACGAGGTTTTAGTGTCAAAGTTAACTGGGTACAGATAGGGTATGGATCACAGTGACATGGAAACAAACCCAATCCAGTGCTGTACAATTATGTACGTGCGGAAACTGGAGAGTCGCAACTATTTCTACCGGAAAAGTAATTTACTAACACGGAACATTAAAACAGTCTGTTTCTCCGACATAGAATACCAGGCAGATTAGGTTGTATTTGTTGTTTGAACTGTGACAGGTTCTTACCTGTTGGTGTGCAGCTAATTTTCTCATATATTAAACACAAACCAATAAGTATAATTGTCATATATTTCGCGAGTGGGCACTCGTATTCTCAAACAATGGGAAAATTAAAATGATATACGGTAGGTAATATTTGTGAGTAAAGTTGAGAATGCTGAACGGTTCGTTGAAGGGGACAAAGACAATGATGCCAGACTGATGTTACTTCCGTGTTTGCATTTGTACGAAACATAAATGAAATATTTTACAATCAAGCGCTTTATTTGGTATTGAACCAACTTTTGTCCACTGGTTCTGTATCGGTATTTAATTTTAGTTTGAACTTTCGTACGTTTCTTTCAATCGCCGAACTTGTTTTATGTACGACAGTTACACCAGTAATGCAATGTTGTGTGTTTTGAGGTGTTGGGGTAAGCCTCAAGTGGTGTGTGGATGATTGGCATCACGTAAATGCTTGTTTACTCTAACCGAAACTTTAAGTTTCATTTGACCTACGTATTGTTCTTGACATTCACATGTAACAGCATATCGTCGTAGGGAATGTGAGTACCACGTACGTGCAGTTTTCAAATTTTACAGGAGGAAGTAAACCCAACTTAGTAAATTTAATCCTTAAAGAATTTATTCACTGGGCAGCTTATACTGTGAAAAATCACTGAGAAGCGCAAATATTACGTACGTGTGTACGTTGCGCACATACGTGGAATTGCTTTCTGGAAAAATTAAATGATGCACAGACGTTATTGTAATTTTATTGTTTTATACCAACAATATCGTCAGATGATATATTATTGTCTGAAAAGATGCCCAACGCCATCTAGAATAGCTTTCATCAATTAACCCATTTCTAAAACAAATGCACATACGTGGTATTTACATTCGTTCTTAGGTACAAGATAACCTTTAAATGTTGTAAAAATTTTCTCCACAGTAATAGGTGAGACTGATATTGGCTTAAGGCTGTTTTCCTTATATATTTTCTTTGATCTGTTGGTTAGTGTTCGATAAGACAGTAAATGAACCCATTTGTTGCTGTTGCGAACACGTTTCTTTTGTGTAAAATATACTCGCGAAAATAAAGATAAATTTAATTTTATGGGCGGTAACAGCACTATGGCTTACGCCCTTCTCGAAAAATACTCGCGAAATATCACAATTTTACGTATTGGTCTGTGTTGAATATAAGAGAATTAGCTGCACACCAACACGTAAGAAAATGTCAGTTCTCTCTGCACGAGATGTTGTTTTGACAGGTTCCTTTGGGACATAAAACGGGTTGTATCGGCTGTGTCGATAAATATAGATCTAAAATTAGGATGAGACAGATTACACCTAGTGTTGTTTCATTGGGAAGTGCAGCAGCACCCAACTCCCCCACATGCTGTCCATCAATTGAAAGGTCTTACCGAGTATAAAATATTAGACTGCCCAAATGTATCTAGTACGAGATATGACCGATGGAGGACCGGGAGGTTTTTAGGCTCTATTTCGTGTCCTGCTCTACCTACGACCACCGTTCTTGATTCGATGTATTCCTCGTAGTGCAGTAAATCATATGTATCAAAAGAACAAGTAGCTCACCTATAACGACAGATCCGGGTACGGATGGGGATTAGGTGGTGGTGGTGGGGTGGAGGATTAGGTGGTGTCACATCCCAGTTCTCCTTGTTAGTCCGCACTAACTCTTCTTGCTAATTGCGCTTAGTTTCTCGCCTACAATAAATTCTTCAATGTTCAATGATCTTAAGATACTTCCCTATTATCCTGGATGCCTTAAGCAAACTAAGAATCTACAAATATTATTTTGAAGTAGTAACGATTAACCCTTGGTTTAATGATTAATCGTCTACTTAAAGCTACGGAGTGTCCGTTAAACTGCGATTATTATTACTTTTATCATATTTACCATGCAACATTGCAATTTTAATATGAAATTGTTGTTAGTGGCAAATCGGTAAGTCACGTTTCAAAGCAGAAATTTGTAAAACTATGTCGAATAACTCCGTTTCGAACTCCTTGTCGGAGGCTCTACGTCGAAGAAGGAACGACCTACCTCGAATATCCGAGGATGCCCTAGTAAACCATTCGCAACTTTGGGCGTTCTACAGTCTCAGATGAAATCCATCCAGCAAGCGATTTCTATTGCAGAAGACTTCCTCTACGACAGACATGCTTGTACTTGCGTAAGAATGAGTCTTAATTTCAACAACAGAAATATCCACGGCTAGAGTCGTATGACGTTTTCGACAATCAATATCCCGAACTATGATGACTTTTACATTTACGTAAATAAAATTACATTTGAAATTCGGACAATATTATCTATTGTCCGATTAATTACCTATCTTGCTTCTAAAATGTCTTTTGGTTTATAGAAATATTACTTATCAAATTTATGCTGATTATAAGAACTTCTACCTGGACCAAACTGATACCACTTACTAGCTAGCAGAAGGTTGCTGGGAATAAGCTGGAGAAAGCATCAAGATGCTTATATATCTGCGGTTTCTCGTTATTTTTCCGTTTCTCAGCACAGAAATGCAGCACGGTCTACATTGAGTACCACGTTAATTTTATTTACTAGACGACATCGATTGTAGTCTGCCATGCTTTAACCGTCAAATCCTAAGTCCTTTGAATCGATGATCTACTGGTTTTCATTTTTTATTATTTTTTTTTCATTTAACTTAGCTCCCCATTTCTATTAGAAGCACGGTACAATACAGAGTTATCTGTACAAGTACGTTCTATATTACATACACACACATGATCTACATTTAATATCTTTTCTGCTGCATATCGCTAATGAAAACTAACACAGAAAGGCCCATCTGTATTAGACAAACCCCTGGCTTCTAGAGCACGAAAAACAGATTTTACTTCAAAATAATTTTATTAGAACCGTAACAGGTCCTCCCAGATCTTACCTCCTCTTCCCATCATGCTTGGTGGAGGGGGACCTCTCATAGTTGAAGGTGGTGCCATGGGTGCAGCTCGTCCCATTCCCATCTGGGGCATACCAGCTGTAATAGAAAACATGAATTTCAAGTATTTAGAATATATCCAGCACTTCATGTGCATGCAACGAATCAATATACAAATTATATATAGCACTAAATAAGGTCCTAAGCTATCCTGTGTTGCTACGATTATACCAGTTTATTAAATAAACTCGTATAAGCGAAGAACACCAGGAAATAACTCATAATATTACAATCTGATAAAGCGTTTAACGATAATGCTGGCCCTAGGGAAACTTCCTACTCTATTATTGGAGACTGCTTTTGGAAGCTAGTGCTAAGTCCCAGTACACAACCGCACTCAGACATCATTTGTTTACCTTCTACTGAATCTTGCGGTCAGTCTTCTTCCACGAGTTCTGACCTGACTGACGCCTCTTTACACCTGCATCCCCGTTAAGCATCATCTTGTTAACCACGTAAGTTCAGTGGACTAACGAAATATGGGCTTTCTCACGCGGTGTTATTCTTTTTATTTCGTTTCTATCACTGCGTTGTAAATTTCTTGTTTCACTGCGTTGTAAACACAAGTTTCTTGCTGAATATATCGAGAAACACCAAATAACTTCCACTAAACTGATCGACTTAATGAAAAAAAAAAAAGTGTCGATGGATATTGAATGACAAGTAAATGTAATACTTACAACAGCATTGGCACCTGTTTCCCCTCAATTTCCAAGAGCCTGAATTGATTTATAAACCCTTGGAAACTGTCTCAGGCCGAGATAGTGCAGGGGGAGGATGTTGAAAGTCGGGCACGCTAGTATAAAGGCACCATCATGGCATAGTTTGACAGGAGAAACCAGTCAGGATGAGCTAAGCCAATGGGTTTTCCAACGGCCTCGCTACTCAAAACAGTATATCTCTTCGATTACCGACGCTCGTGACAGTAGTCACCTTTTTCAGGCAGGTTTCATTACACGTCTGCTCTTGAAAAAAACTGATTACAAAAATTAAATCTTGTCTTATACTTAACACGGAAACTAAACTATCATGCAGCGTCTACGCGCTAAAAATCTACAACCAATCTTGAATTCTAGTCTACTCAAATTGTGCAGCACCTACCGAAATTAACTTCCAATTCACATATCCTCATTAATAATATAAGCACTCGTAGTTATTCCGTGTCTTCAATATTAAACTAACTGGATATTATTAATACAATGGCGACGACGGTTCTGTGTCTCTGACCTTGAGTGGACGCGCAACGAAGCGAGTATAGATTGTAAACGAAAATATCACACGACTTAACGACTCAGATGTTAATCGGGACATGCAGCGAAGGCGTCGAGTGGGATGCATGGAAAACACCAAGCTCCGTGGTACGCCACACGGTGAGCGGACACATTCAAAACGTCCCGCAATACTGACTAATTTGTAATAATGCGCATGATTGTCAGTGTAGTAGGGTCAATAAATGGCAACTGAACGACAGAGCATTCACGCCTTACCGGAACAGAACTATCAACTTGCTTAAGGTATTCGCGTAGCCCAAAGGAAAAGGTCAAACGGCTTCAAGCCCTAGCTGGCATTTATTTGCAACCCGAACTTATAAAAACTAAAAGGACCAATATTCCTCGTACATTCAAGGAAAAATGTATTCCGGGAACATTTTTTTTTATTATTATTATTTAACTTTCATTCATGGGCCAAACAGGCTGATACCTAAACTCATAAATTAGCATCCCTCGGATATGTAACAGACTTAGGCTGCAGCTGCCTGTTTGGTCCATAATGATAGATGCATTAGTTAATTCTATGTTCGCCTAATACTTTCGTAAGCGTATTCCCATAAATGCAACGTTTATATTTTAATATTACGAAAACAAAATGCCGGAAGTACTCTTTAAGGAAAAATTAAAGATAAAAAGGAATTTCCTTACATCATATTTGTGCACGATGAAAGCACAGCACCAAATAACCATGATAGTACATATACATGGGTAATAGTTAAAATAAGCACACTCAAGAAGGCAGTAAGACGTGTAAATCTATAGAGCCCTTGTCTAGACACACAAGATTAATTTAATTCTCTGTATTAGTTACTGGTTATATGGTATTGAAGATAATTCAAATACTGCTATTCTAGTTGTTTCGACGCCCATACAATTCATTTTATCTTATCTAATTGTTTCGAATATTTAGAACACACAATGTGATGAAAAACTAAGGGGATGGTATGAGTGCAAGACTATAATGTAGAAGGACGTACGTGTTCTTGCACTGCTATCATCCCTTGATTTTATATCACATTCTGCATTCCATGTATCCGAAATAATGAAAGCACCATTTCAAGTATATTCAAAGCTGTATAACAGAAGCAGCTAATATGTACAATTACTGTAATAATATATGTCCCTCCCCGGTGCACATGAGTAATAGTTAAGAAGGCACAATCGTATAATATCTATTTTCTTCGGAACATTGTATAGCGCGTATATGGAGAAATAACATACAGATGCTTATCAGAATAATGGAAACACCTGAACGAAAGTGCAACTTACCAGATTAATATGGTGTCGGGCCACCTTTCGCCTTCAGAACAGCCTTGATGCGACGTGGGATGGAGGCATAGAGGTCGTGAATGGTAGCAAGTGGAATATTACACCATTCCTCGTGCAGGGAATCGGCCAGTTCTGTGAGAGAGGATGGAGGTGGAAATCGTCGCCGGAGTCGTGTTTCCAAGATGGACCACAGATGTTCAATTATGTTGAGATCTGGGGATTGGGCGGGCCAGGGGAGGTGTTGAACTTCATCCCGATGTTCCTCAAACCACGCTGCAACAACTCCAGCTGTGTGAATGGGTGCATTATCATCCTGGAATATGGCGTCATTGTCCGGGAACAACATCCGGACCATAGGATGCAAGTGGTCTCCTAAAATTGCGACATAATCGTTGGCAGTGATGCGTCCGCGAAGTGTGACCACAGGACCCAATGAAAACCATGATATTGCGGCCCACAGCATCACCGTGCCGCCGCCATGTTTCACAGTTGGGCGGAGACACTGCAGATCATACGCTTCTTTGGGCGTTCTCCACACATAAACACGGCCCGTGGTTTGGAATAGGGTGAATGGTGACTCATCCGACCATACCACACGTTTCCAGTCGTCAACGGTCCAAGTTGCATGGTCGCGGCACCATTTGCGGCGTGCTAAAGCGTTCTGGTCCCTGATGAGAGGTTTGGCCCGTGCAACACGACCCCGTAAGTTCATGTCATGTAATTCGCGGCGGACTGTGATTGTCGAAACAGGTTGGGGGAGGTGCTGATTGAGTTCCTCCGTCACTTGCGCCGCAGTGGCACGACGGTTCCGCGTGACAATGCGCTTTAATACCCGGCGTGCCCTGTCACTGATGCTTTTCTTCCGCCCACTGTTCCGCTTCCCCGATGTGGTTTTCCCGTGTGTTGTGTAGGCCGTCATCACCTTCGACACTGTCCCTGGCGACACACCTAACACACTAGCCACTGCCGTCACACTCACTCCACATAACCGCGCACCAACAATTTGCCCTCTTTGAAACTCTGAGAGGTCTCCCATTTTACACTACCTCCGTCTGCTGCAGCCACTGCACACTCCTGTTCCACGACGCCTGACGTAGTATGGAGACCGACCTAACACACCACCACCAGCAGTCCGGCGCTGCGGTCGCCACGACACCACTGCCAACCCATACATCTGACGTGTTGCCAACTACAGGTGTTTCCATTATTCTGATAAGCATCTGTACCTCCTCAGTATACGTGGCTTATTGTCGGGCGAGTGCCTAATGACACTGAAAAAAGCTAGTGTTTGTAGACTAAATAAAGCAAAAAAGGAGACTTTGTACACTAACCAGTCTCTGATAAGATACTTCATAAATTAACAATGAGTCAAAAGAGGTTAGAAAATGTCCATACCAAGATGATGGTTAAGACCAGAAGTAAAAAATACATTTGTATATCTTCCAATTTTTGACAAATTACTAAAGATGTTTTTAATTTTTGAACATATATTTATGAAGAAAGCTGAGTGACAACTCAGCTGCAAAATCTTTAACTGAACAAAGTTTTTATTTCTGGCCATGGATGGGGATTGGCTTTTTTCAAAGATATATTTACATCATCTATAATTCGACACACATCTCTATAAATAAATTAAAAAAAAAGGATTTTCACTTGGGACAAATTTCCGTTCTTTCACTTTACATTCAAAAACCATGTGATGAGAGCATTTCTCTACTTTTCAACACTTTTCTGAAGAGCCTGAATGCCTCTGTATTCCTCCTGTTTAACTGATGCCACTTTCCAACATCCCTTGAGCGATTTGTGCCTCCTTCAGGTTCCCCTTTTTTAAGAACCTTTCGAAGGCGATCTGTGGGTTCACCAAGCAGAGAATTTGCAGATTCTTTGGTCTCACTGGACTTCTTCCTTTCATTAAGCTTGCTTTTGATTTCTTCTATGTTCTCCTTAGCAATTCTAGCATTTTCAATATTTTTTCTGGTTTTTTCAACTTCACTTACTCTCCTGGGCTAGTCGCTGTTCCTCCAGAAACTGTTGGTAATGCTTATAAGCATTTTGACCCAAGGTAATCATTTTTTAGAACTTGGAACGGGATGGGGCATGTTGTTATAAAACTTTAAATCATCTTTCACAATCAGAATACTGTTTAAGGTTCTATAAGACATCCGTGTCTTTTCCTCTGTAAGAGCATTTTTTGATACACAGAATCTTCTTTCAATATCTGCGTTACCACGGGACAGGCAGAGTGCAGCTTTCCTTACTTTACTCACCAGAGGAAACTTTGCTGAACCATCCTCCTCCTTCAGTCCCATAAACAGAGTACAGTAACTCAATGCGTGAAGATGTGATTTCACTTCCATCAGGTTCAGGCTCAAGATGCAGACATTTCCACTCGTCAACAAGCTGATCATCTGGAATGACCACAAATAGTGTTTTGCTACAGTTCTGATGTATCTGCAGCTGCTTTGTGATTTTCTAGCCTGAGGATTGAGAAATGATAGTGTTCGTTTAATGTGAACAGAATGAGTCATTGTATTTTGCACCAAATGTTTACCACCTGAAATATTGCTTGTACACTCTTCAAGAATTGTAGAGCATCCACTTCTTGTAGTTTAGACATTTCGTTTTTTGTTTCCTCCGAAATGATAACTTGTTTTAACGACAGTAAAACTATCACAGACACTCTGCCTGTGATAGTTCCAATGACGTCTAATAACTTTGCTTATAAAATAAGAATCAGTGGAACTTCACTCTGGAAACGATGTGTAAATTTCTCAAATCACTTGACAGAAGACAATGTGAAGTGCAACTGAGATAAATATCCCAGTTTCTTCAGTAGATCTACAAGTTTTGCTCAGCGACTGCTTGTCCAAAACATCACTTTTCTTTGTAGATGGAATATACTTGAAGTAGTACCGTCATACACCAGTCCACTGTCCAAGTAATCTTTCACATGCAGATATATATATGGTAACTATCTGGTTGTGGTGTGCTTCAGAAACCTGTGCGATGGCAGATCCAACTCCTGTCGAATAGTCTCGTACTCTTCCCAACTTGAAGGCCATCCATGGAAGTAATTATAAACACTGATCACTAGTGTCATTGCATCTTCCCCAAATGTTTGAAAGGAATTTAGGAAAGCACAGTGTACTATGTGAATAGGACATGTGCCAGTATCTACCAAACCTTTTTGACGTAAAGTCCTATAAGTTCCTCATAAAATAACTTGAAAACCTTCTTGTTAACATTGGGGCCATCAGAACCAATCATCTGCATATTAGTTAAGGACAAATTGGCATTGCTGATAGCCCAAATTATGGAGAGTAAATGTATCAGCTTTTCCAGTGAAGGAAGTCTCAAGATGTCTTCTAACAATCTGGTTCCTGAGATCTGACCAATATGTAATAGTAACTTGCAGCTTAGTTTTGTCTACAACATTTGTAGTTTCGTCATAAGAAATGGTGTATGGCACTAAGCCAACATTTAATCATAGAAATACACACCAACAGCATCAGTGGTCAAATAGTGCATTTTTGTGGGCTGATTGAAAAACCATCAGGCAATCCTCCTGCAAACATTCCTTTAAATGTAACTTTGATATCTACACATGAATTGGTTGAGTAGCTGATACAAAAGCTTTTCAATGTCCATATCATTTCTGTCCCTTATACTGTAAATACGCGAAGCTGATGCACACTTGCTGTGCTCTGTTGTCGACAATGGAAGCCTATTGGAAGTTCGAGATGATTGAAGATTGTCAGAACCTGATGGAACAGATGTGCATGTTAAGAGTATGTGGTTTCCACCAAGAACATTACTACATCATTTTTTGTTCCCGCACAATGCTGTAAAACTGAATGAAATACTTTGTTTGAAACATGCACAACACAATTCACATTCACTGTGCTTTTCTGCCAAAGAAGATATTTAGTACCCATTGCTGTCTTTCTTACGAAGCCAATCATTCCTAAATTTACACTCCCCCATGGTGTTTCTCACTGTTCACATCACGACACATCTGCAAATACACAAATTCAAGTTAACACAAGTTAAATGCACATAAATGATTGTGTGGTTTTATATATCAGAGAAAGTTCACGAAACGGATATCAAAAGATGCTAACAAAAGGACTGTTTTATAATGTTCCTACATGTTACAACTCTAATTAAATCAGGGTTCCCACTTATTTGGCAAGTACGAATTCCCTCCCTTTCCCAGGTCACAATTTACAAATTTCCAGGTCTACATATAATGCAAAAAAGCAACTATATTTTTTCCCCAACTACGGGTTTACTAACATGTATTTTCGTCATTAAGATGCCGTAGAGGTTTAAAAACTGGGTTTGAGAAGTATAAATCCATACCTAAAATTCCTTGACTTTTCCAGTTTTTTTTTCTTCAGGTTTTCATTGAATTCTCTTACTTTTCCAAGATTTTGTGGGAGTAAGATGAATTCCCTGTCTTTCCCCGGTTTTCCAGGTCGGTGGGGACCCTGTTTAATAGAGAAAGGTAATACCTGTTGCGAATTCAGTTGTAGTAACAAAAAAAATAAGACAAACACGGAAGGGTCTCTCCCTGGCAACCTCCCCTCTTGGGAGACAAATTCCACCAACCTCTCTCTCACACACACACTGACTATATTTATTTACCTTGTATATATGCGGTTTTCTGTTCATCATCATTATTATTTTCTTTTATATCATTATTGACATTTTCCAGTACATTGGCCACAATCCAAACATGACTAAGCAAGGGTGAAAAATAGACTTAGTAGACTAATGTTTAAAAAAATAGACTGATGGAGACCCGAAAAAGAAAAAAAAAACTCTCTCCGATGCCTATAGGAGTGAAGAAAAAGCACACACGGTGTTTCAATTGGCTCTCAATGATATATACAAGGGCGAAAGTTACGTGAAACTTGAATTAATTACAAGATTTATTTCCTTGTATACAGCGCTTGCATACTAACAGCGTACGTCAGCGTTTTCTTCCCTTGGGAAAATACTATCTCACGTTCAGAGCGCGAGAAAATATCCGCCAGTGAAGTTAAGACAACTTATGTGTTTGAAACTGAATACCGATATAACATATAATTAATACATTATATTCCTGACTTAGGTCCGCGGTAGCTAAATGGTAGAGCACTCGTCTCTGTTGCTAGCGGTCGTCGGTTCGACCCTGCTCATGTCATGTGGGCTTTGTGGAGGACAAACACCGTGTGCGTAGGTTTTCTCGGGTACTCCAGTTTCCTCCCACTTTCTTCATTTCACCAATTCATCCAATCTTCATCCATCCGGCCTGAGCCAAAGTTGCCTAAAGACCTTACAAATTAAATTCAAATTCTTCCAAACTGACTTTTCAGAAAACACTTACCAACTTGAGCAATCTCCTGAAATATAACCGCAATGACACAAAACAAGTTTATTGACTCCTCCATCTTGTTCGTGAGAATCAGTTGCCGTGACGAGACCTCCTATTATTTTTAATTAATCGAAAATGTCAAATGTTCTATGGCAACCCATGCACAAGGACAAATTTCATACACCAATCCAAATTATCACATAACCCAATAATTATTGTATGGTTGGCAACGTCTGCTTCCCGCCAAAATGAGGTGCGCATGTCAGGCTTCTAGCCAGCCCACAGCCAGGTTATGGTGCGGCGAGTTACCTGCTAATTAGATACTTGCCCAAGGCCAGGCTGTTAATTAAAAACGTCCTTGGCACTCTTGGGCACCTTAGGAAGGCCAAGGCGGTCGAGCGTGGGACTGACCACACCACCTCACTTCGTACCGTAGGTCCAAAGTATGTGAAATGCTACCTCCACATCCCTCATGATCACTTCAAGGCCTGTTCGTATTGCAGGGTAAACCCTATTTCCCCACCACAGCTTCTCTTGTAAAATCTAACCAACCTAGTTCAGATGTAACAACTTCACCTTCAACAGCAAACACTAGCTTCAGATCCATCATACAGCCACGGGTACGAGAATGGTCCCTTCCTACACCACTATTCATGGCTAAGCTGTAAAATATTTTTTTTACAAACCCAAATTGTGACTCCAATATTTGGATCCGGTCTTTAAAGAACGTCTTCACAATCACATGGAGAAATCAGCCTAAACACGTTCCTAGTACTGAACCAATTCAGTGTCGTCAAGTTCACTTGGTCCAATCCAAGCAAGGAAGTCCCATTCCTTGATATGGACATAACTTAGAACACACCACCATTACTACTGTGATGCCTTGTATGTGGGGGAAACAGGAGGAGTCTTAAACATACGTATGAACAACCAACCAATGCCACTTCTGCGCTATCAACAGACCAGATGCTCCAGTCACCCAACACCAATTTTTCCTTATCTTTCCGTGTTGCCAATATGCACATTCTGCTCCTTACGACTTGTTTTTCAACAAGCCGTTTGGGAGAGGGAGTCTTCATTCATGGTTTGCGCGCAAAAATGAAACCTGTCCGTAACCTTCAATAACTCTAAACCCCTCGTTCACACAGCATCTTCAACACATATGCATAAAAGATCCCTTCCTCAAACATACACGCAATACGTTAATTGGTCCAAGATTGATGCGCAGTCCGCTACGTGGCACCACTATTGCTCTAGCTGTGTGCACGTGTTCGTCCTCCATTCCTCTGCTTATAAACGATGTTAGAAATAGAGATGATATCCTGTGTGTGCTTATGTTTTTCCATCTGGAACGTTTATATCTGACTTCTAGCAATCTTGGAATTCGTCCCACACTTAGTTCCTAGTGTTTACATACTCCTAATTCTCTTCCATATTTGTATCTTTAAAATATGTCTAGTATTCATTAGTCTGAAGAAGCAGTAAAACCAAACTGTGCAACGTCCGACCATACAATGCAAGTTATTAGTAGTCAAGAGAGCTCCACAACAGATAAGTAAAATATTTATAAGCAGCCCTCAGGGAATACTGTAATGAAAATATTTTACAATGTTTTTATAACTAACAGCTAAGCATTAAGCACCGCCTTACCCATCATTCCTGGTGGTGGGCCCATCATGCCAGGTGGTGGACCACCAACTGGGGGCATCCTCTGCGGTTGTTGCTGTGGCCTAATTTGTGGAGGAGCTGAAACAGATCCACCTCGTCCTGCAGGAGTCATTACTTGCTGTGAGGGCCCACCTACACCACGGACTGGTCCTTGCAAGCCTGAAAATGAATAAACAATTATTTTGACCTTTAATATAGGACTTAATTAAGAACATGGAAACTATAATATAATACGGAATATAGAATACAAGCTTACATCAAACCCAATTTCTCGTGGTATTTTAACATAATCATCCAACGAAATGCGTGTAAGGAAGGGGGGACCCAATTCTCGAAATACTGAATTACTAGATTCTTAACACATAGCAATAAAGCGTGTATGGGCTAGTTTAGTATTAGTATGTTTATACCTTTACACACAAAAGCAGCCACCCTAATACTATTTCCTCCTGATGCAGTACCTCCCAACGAACCTAATTACCAGAAGATATCATAAATGATTACGACTGAACCCACGTTGAAAATTAAGAACCTGATGAGAACCTCCTTCCTTGGAAAAAGAAAAAAGCTTATCGAACATTTGAAGTGCGTCATTGTATGTTCGTTTTAGTGATTTTTTTTTTTTTTTTTTTAATATTTATACATAAAAGGTATGGCAAGATTTAGTAACGCAATTAATTGTAAAAATCAGAACTTGTAAGCTAACGTTCTTTCTTCTAAAATCATTAACGAAGCCTACTGAAACAATAAAATAAGCACAACTAATCAAATTTGTTCTTTCTCTTTCCAATTTTAGTGTAAATTTAGGCTACATAAATAAATATTGTTACAGAAAAATTAACAGCAGTTGTGACCGGGACTCGAACCCGGATCTCTCAATTTCGAATTGGGTACTTCACCACTGGACAGCCAATTCTTTGTATACAGAATGTTTCTCATACCATAACACACTCAACTGAAGTTAAGGAACACGACATGTTCGGAGACTTTTGTTGAGGAATCTTGTCTACGATCGAGGAGTTCAAAAGAAAATACATTTATTGACAGTCAGCTTAGAAACTGCTTCCAATTCTAAAATTATAAGTCAATTAGTAACAAGTCATACAGCGCCTAAGAACAATCACTTACACACTACTAACGGAACATATCTCCGTTAAAAAAAAAACGATTTTTTTTTAAGAAAATAAAAATGGACTAAAACGTAAAAAATACATTTATGAATCGGAAAATAAAAGCCCGGGTGCTCTTAGATAATATAATAAGCAAGAGCACCAAGCATTTATTTTCAAATTCATAAATTTATTTTTTTTTTTTTTTTTTTTTGCTTAACCTTCAGATGGGCACGTGGGATCTTTTGAGACCCCAGGCCTGTCTCTCTTATCAGTAGATCGTTAAAAGTACACTGTTATAAGAAGGCAAAAATCATTAAAGGGACCTGGAATCCCAAAAGACACCAAGTGCCGAATTACTTAACTATTTCAACATGCCCAGCGGAAGGTTAAAAAAACAAACTTTTTTAACATTTTTTTTCTATATTAAGAGCTTGGCACACCCGAATCCTAAAGTGTCCTGCAACCAGTCAAAACCCAACCTTGTTGCGGGCTAGTATTTATTTTAGGATAAAGAAGTCCATATTAAATAATATTTTTTTAAATTAATTACAGTTAACTGGATTATTCTGGCGTATATGTAATGATTGAATATTGTATTGTCATCGAAAGCGAGCAAGTTTACAAATTTTTTAAAGAAATCAGATGCTGGAAAGTGAGTTAATAGAAAGCGTGTGAGAGATTTTTACAGCACGATTCAGAAAAAATATAAAAGTGGAATCATGCTTGATCTTGCATAGTTAAGATTGGTTCTGATGACGTATGAGATGTGTCAACGGTTGGCCATACTAGGTCTGGACTTTGCTAACACCGATCAATGTCTGTTTTGTAAAATTCAATTAGATGGTTTCCAGACGCTTTAAACTAATCCTTTCTTCCTAATAACATAATAACCACTGGCGTGATAGACCAAAAGATCCTGAGCCTGCCCCAACGCCATCTGTCCGCAGTTGGTGGAAATGCATCCACCTGAGTGACTGCTGTTTGGTCAGCCTTGCGCGTCACCTGACTACGAGCAAGCGTACCAGGGGCTTTATAGACAGTGTGTGGCCGTCACGTCTTTATTCACGTGACTCCCTAGTTTGAATCACGACGCTGGGTGGACGCCGAAAAGTGGGACTCCAGCCGGGAACTGAAGCTGGGACCACGCGGACATGAGTCCAATGCTCTAACCACTAGACTATGGAGCCCCTATTCTTTCTTCCTATAAAACGAAACCTAACTTCTAATTCTGCCCTCAGCAATTTTGATACTTCAATACACCACACTTTCCGCTCCCAAACCTAGGAGCTTCTTCAGGCGTAATTTTTTTAAAGCACGTCTATTGATAATGATGTTTATTAGCTTCGTGTTTATGTAATGTAAATATGTATAAGCGAAAGGAAGTAAAATTCATTTTATACTTTAGTATTTACAGTGTCACTACCACTTCACCTACGAACAGACATTTTGAATTCAACTGTCTTCTAATTCTACCAGACGTTTAAGGTGAACAACGTTGTACGAGAATATTAATCAGTGTGTTGGTGAACATGCTGATCGAAATGTACATTAATTTCAGAAATATACACCATATTGTGAATAAATATGTGTGGTGTAATAAAATCATTGAACTTATTTGTGTGTTGAATTATAAAGGGAAGTCTTGACTGACATATCAACGCCCAGGCCAAACGGTTTAAGCTGGAAACAAAATTTGTACAGTACATAGGTTTCATGACGTAAGGTTCCACTAAGGAAGGATTTTTGGAAATTCAGCTTCGAAAGGGGTGAAATGGGGTTGCAATTATTTTAATATGCAATGCTCATATCTCGCGATCCCTTAAATCTACAAACAAGAAATTTGGTATTTACGCTATCCTTTCAAAATAATTATAGACACGTGTTTCACTCTCTTTTTTGATACTGACCCGAGAAGTGGAAGAAGCAGGGTGTTTTTTTTTTAAATATAACTATACCGACTGACATTTCAATGTCAACGTCAAACGGCTTCAGAAGAACAAGAAGAAGAACCTGTACGCGAGTGAAGCTGCGGGCAACTGCTAATCCTTCGTATAATGTTGCTGGTGCCTTATGAATTATCCTAGAAGGGACAATGTCCTGACCTCACGTATCTGGAAAGACCGGATATAGGATGTTCGGTGGTAGCACCCCTTTAATGTTCACTAATTCGTACTGACATGCACCGTTAGGTCGAACCGATTCCTACAGCAGTTACCTACATCTTCACAGACGCCTGATTTTTTACTTGTTATCTGTAACTCTTGTACAGATATTCCAGATGAAATTCTTACTGAATATCATTTTTAATTGTATAATTTGAAGAAATACGAACATTCTAACGTATGGTTTCTGAACAGTGGCAAAAACAGAAGTCTGATCGTATCCCTGCAAAGCACCGGTCGGACAATCGGGAGCTCTTGCTTCGTTTTCTCGATTTTACTGCATGCATTAATTCAAAGCACTCCTTGTATGTCAATAATAAGCATGTTCCTAAACTTTTTCACTTTTTTTTTTTGTCCTAATTGAAATACAACTCGCTGCTATGAACAAAAGGCAAGCACTATCGACATACATACACAATGTACTAGTATGATGTATGATTCCCAACAGAGCTGAAACCAGGTCACTTTTGAAGACCCAGTCCGAAACTTGACCCGAACAACGCGACTGGCTAGGTAAACCCGGTCTTGACCCAAATGACCAGACTTAACTTTGTGACCCGACCACCCTGTCCAGACTCGATTTGTGCTAGTCTTGTTTCTGTGACTTGAATCAATCCATATTTTCATTTGTGACAATCTCAAATTCTTTTAGAATAGACTAAGGGGAGCTATTTGCTCACCTCCGGGTGTATGAGATTATTTCCATATGTTATTACTATCGTTAGGAACTTTTCGGCGTCATATTCTTGGGTGCTCTGGGGGTAATACCCCAGCTCCGGTCATCACTGAAATACTTTTCAGAAGCCCAATATCATAAGGGAACAAAACTGAAAATCCTGCTTTGTCCTCCGGGTCCCAAGCATAGATAGACCCGATGATAAAGTCTGAAAATTGACCTGTTCTAGGTCTGGTTCCCAGTCATTTGACCAGAGCAAATTCGACTTTCAGGCATCCATTCCCGTATTTTCGAAGCACTACATATATTAAACAAGGAAACAAATAAATAAAAATCATAATTTTCTCCGTCAACATATAATTTGAAATTGACCCAGCGAACGTAAAAAATATATTTTATTTCATCTCAAGGCTTAGGAAGAGTCCATGTGAATTATCTTCCATACACACCCGTACTAGTCATGCGTCACGCAGCTCCCACAGATACTGATTTGCCTGCATTTCTACACAAGCACTTGTGTATGGGAATTCACGCCCAACAGCTTCAAACAAGTAGCAGGCTATGTATTAATATGCCGGAACTTTTCCGGGTCAGTGAATACCGTGGGTAAGCTGTCATTTGAAGGGCAAATTTGGATAAGGGCGGTTTTTTCATAGCGGAAAATACAAATTCATAAATATTAGTGTGTCCAAACTAAGAGTTTCAATCGGCTATGCTGATACAGAACACTTTGGCAGCAAGGCGTAAAGACAGTGAACTACAACCGAATATTTCCTACAATGCAAATTTACCACAAACCAGTGATGCATGTAATAATCAGCACACCATTAGCTCCATTATGAAATTAAATTTCAAGAAATAAACAAACCATTTATTAACAAGAAAGGAGTCCGTAAACATATACACATCTTGGAACCCACTCTGAGCTTTCCTACAAGCACTTCAACGAAAACTTTCCTTATTAAAGGTTAAGTCAATGATTACCCACTTCCACGTCTAATTCTAACCAAAATGAAAGCATTCCACAAAGTTATGGAATGATCAAGCGTGTACACATTTCATTGAAACACAATGGATACGAGGTTTCCAATAATTACATACGATTAATAAAATGTAAACCTATCATTCACGCCAGTCAACAGTTACTTTTTGAAATAATAAAAAAAAAATACGCACGCGAAGAAACAGCTGTTAACATACGATTACATTAGGTCAACACTTATAACATAACATAGCCATAGGTATGGAAAACTAGAATCTCAACTTAAAAATATAAATTTTGGTCAGCGATGGGACCAATATGTAACCGTGGTGGTTCAACAGAAGTTCAACTCAGCTCGTAGTAATCAAGATGATACCCTGACGCCATACGACGCTGGACAGGCGATAAAAATAAAAGTTCTCAACTGCCATCTGCTACCATTAAAACAATACTCTGCTTACAATGAACCGCAAAGAATTACCTGCAGGGGCACCAGTTGAACTAGCTGGTACTCCTCTTCCAGCAGCACGTCCCACACCAGGTCCTGGAGCGGCACCAGGGATAGGCACACGGGGGAGACCTTCTTCTGGGGGTGGAGGACCTTCAACGGTCAATGAAACAATATTCTCTCCTCGTAAGAGTACAAAACCCAGGGCTCGCTTTTCTTCTCTCTCGGGCTGCTTTGTGTTCTTCGGTTTTATCTTCCGAAATTCTTCACAGTCTCCAAGAATCAGATTCATGTGTTTGTCAAATGCTGCAACACGAAAAGAATTAGCAAGTAATGAAATATGTCACAAGGATCACAGCACAATTTCTTAACGAGAGCAGAGAAGATTTCGAAGTAAAATCTTAGAACACTATCTCTTTCATAATCATTTAGTATACCAGCATTTCCATAAACAATTCGCATACATTCCACTACCGCGATAAATACATGGAGGCGATTATTAAGGTTAACGTAAAGCAACGATCTCCAACAAAAGATGGCAGCACTACCTCCATATATGTCTAATGTATTTTTATTGTTGCACGAAATTTCAATGCTGCTCCAACAAATTCAAGCCTAGAGAGTTCTAACTTTCAGGGAAGAAAGTTCGTAACCTTGATCTTCAGATGATATGGCGGAGTTCACAAACAAAGCAAGAGTTCGATCAATGCCAATTTTTAATTTTCTTTTTTGTTCATTGTTACAGGTTTTGATATTCACAACAACAATCAAGCGATTTCAACAATGAAGAAAAACGAAAATAAAATATCTGCATCGACAGACAATGAATAAAAATCGGCATTGATCGAACTCTTGAACTGGTTATGAACTTTCCTACATGAAAGTTAGAACTCTCTAGACTTGAATTTGTAGGAGCAGCATTGGAATTCCGTGCAACGATAAAAATACCTTAGACATATAATATTATGGAGGTAGTGCTGCCATCTTTTGTTGAAGATCGTTGTTTTACATTAACCTTAACACAAAAAAACAGGAAATGTTTAAATAAATAAATGTACACTGTCAGTGTCACCTCAAAGTTTAACGGTAGTCACAAATGACGTAATCATAACATATCCTCATATACTGACGTTAAGACCTTACGCTAAATTGCACAAAAGTGTAATTAATCACCACATGTTATTTGGCCAGGGTCAAATCCGTACCATCAACTTTAGCAGTTTCCGATGATTCAGTGCTTCTAACAACAATTAGTTAACTCGCGATAGCCTCAAGCAGGGAAACAGCTACATTATATTTCCGCGACTCGTGAATGACTGTTGAAAAGAGCAGATAACAGTTTTGGTAATTTCATGACAACCAGAAATGATTATTAGATAATTACCTTCCACGGCAATCTTGTTAACCGCCGTTACAAAGCCCCTCACACCTGCAATTATCGCCCTGTGTGCTCGCGCATGTCTGTGCTCTTTCAGATTCATGTCTTTACTTCCTTTAAAAATGGGCGAGATCATTCACGCAGCTACCATGGCAAGTAAGCTGAAGGGAACTAGCGACAAGCAATAATTTAAGGGATGAAGCAATGGATGGCACGCGCTTTCTGAAACAGTGGTCTATCAGCTGCCCCGACGATTAAACGAATATTAATGTTAAATCAAGCAAACTGAATATGTTGAAACAAGTTTGTTCTACCATTCTTCGGAGAGTGAGTGTACACAAAAAACAGAACCGATACTTTCATAATTAGATAAAGTTTAATTAGAATTATTAAACTATGTCCTCTATTTACAAAAGCTAGAAGTAAGCGTCAGAACAAAAATTTGACAAGCATCTGTAGAAAGAAAAATTTATTGGCATATCGGACCAACTTGGTAAGTAAGCTATCACTCTCACGAGGTACAACGAGAAACAAACGCACTGTTTTGAAAGGTACAAAACACTTCAAATAAGTTTTCCTCAACCATTCAACCGCGTTTTCGCTCCTCAGTGCCCGTACTCACATAAAAAGTTGGTCATTGACAACCAGCGTGTCTAGCGAGCAGTAAAAAGACGACTTTTCGCAGACCAAAATAACATTTTTTATTCAGACTGTCGTCGACACACTTAAGGGTAAAGATAGAAAATTAATTTTAACTTCCACATGCAATAGTAGGGTTAACATATGAAATAGCGTTGGTCATGTTAAAAGTAAGGGATGACCGACGCAGTAGCTTGACCAGTAATTCTTGCAAGCACCCCTTCTCTGCTCCTTTGTATGGACAGGAACATCCATAAATTGGGCACAACATGGAGAACCCCTAGTTTCTAGATTTTTCTCTGATGTAAAGGAAATCACCTACTTTTTCCATATCTTATCCCTGATTCTCTACTTTCCCAGGTTTTCCAGAACACTATTGCTTAACTTAAGCTCCTAGGATGGTTACTATTGATCAAGCGTCGACTCGACCAACAATTAACACTCACATGGTGTTAGTTCAACAGTGAACTCAGATTCACTGGTAACCACGCGGTTAGTGATTGGTGCACTCCAGCTTAACGCCATGACAATCGAAGTTCTGCCAAGAGAATCTATTTGTGTAAAAAGTTCATGGCTGAAGACCAGTTTAGAGGGGATTCCAATGCTAATCAACTGTGCAACGTCAAATTCTTCACACAATTTTTGTGGGAATCCCCTCTAAGCATCACTACCTCATAAATAGTACTCATATATATTTCTTGAGTAGAACTTACAATCTGCTATTTGATAACCCGATATCTCTTATGTCAATAATTGTTAAAGAAGAAAAATTAACATTTGCCACACCAGTCACAGTACTTACTCAATCTAATGGGTATTCTATTTTGCATTTTTCTCTTCTCCGAAATTAAAAAAACTAAAATAAATGGAATGTACTTCCTTGGCTACAACATATTCAGTGTTCAGTTAAAAATTACAGTACAGCTAACCTGTTCCCTTTCCTAGATTTCTTGTGTTGCACAAGTGTGAAAGCAACCATCTGATGTTTTACGTGTGAAACGAGAACTGGGTGTTACTATACATAGAAATCCACGAAAATAACCTTGCACTAAAGTTAAAGTGAATGAAGGATAGCGTATGCAGTACAATCAATTGTGTACTACAGTTGCATGCAGACTTTTAGGTATGCCAAATCAGAGCAACGCCACAATATATATATATATATATATATATATATATAATTTATTTTTGAGACATGGAAGAATTTGTCAGTTGGATTCTCATACGAATTTAACAAAAATGACCGCATACTCTTGCAACATTTTACATGTTAATCCCTTATCACTTCACATTAAAAAAAAAAACAAAAAAAAAAACAGTTGAAAAAAATATGTTATGGAAGTTTCACATGCTGCCACTGATGACACAGGTAAAGAAAATAACTTGAGCTGGCGAATAGAATTAGGATGCGCATTAGATCTTAAGTAAATACGGCACATACTTGTTCATATTGTCATTAATAAAATACAATCACATACCTGTTAAAACTGTCATTAATAAAATACAATCTAAAATAAATTAACAGAAACCAAACATCTCATTCTGGTGATATCAGTTTAAAAGCCTTTAACAACACGTCAATATTCAGCTGACACGCGTTCTCATCATCTGTCACCAAGAAATGCCCAGTAATCCTACCTACAGAGGTCTGCTATATAATTCACACCACATCCTATTTCAGCAAGCTTTCTACAGTACTCTAAGCTTACAAAAGTGGAAACTATCCTCATTCGAGAAATAAAAAAGGATCTTTCGCGATTTTGGTTTAAACAGGCTTCATTATATAGTTTTGCACATTACTGCACACGTACACGTCGATTAATAGAAAATGGCCGATAAAGTAAAAAAATCTAGCTACTACACCGATATACATAATTTTAAATAAACCGTCAAATTTGAGTGATTCCTTATACAGGGTGGCTAGCAAAATGCTCCAAGGAAATTCTCTGTCTTTTTCAAGTTTTTAAATAATTTCCAGTTTCCAACCTTTTTGTCGCAAACTTTCTCTCTCTAAATATAAATGTACAGTTATCCAGGAAATATAATGAATCTAGTTGATTTTCTTAAATAGGACGGGAAGGTTTGTAATATGTCATTCTGGGCTAGAATTTCACGAGAAATAAGTTTATGAAGTCAGTTTTTCTGTAAATACTATTGTGAGAGACAAGGGTATATGCCACTTCTATACGAGTAATGATACAATAGCCTGAAAACACCCATTTTGCTTTGAAACAACGTAAGAAATGAAACCCAAATAAATACAAATCCATATCGATAGGGAACAATACCCAGGAGAAATTATATGCACTTGGGTTTCATTTCTTCCAATATCTCAAACCGAAATGGGTGTTTTCACGCTATTGCCTCATTACCCATAGGATCATTCCATGTCAGATCATCCACGGCATGTCACCACACCATCTCATATTTTAATGAAACTTCGTATCTGGAGATAACTGCTGATGCTGATTCCAAAAATTTAAAGTACTGAAATAGGTGGTGGGGTTTAAAAGTTATGGAGGTTCAAAATTATAGCAAAAATTGTCCAAAACGTGCGCGCGACACCCATATCAAAATAAAAAAAAAGTTGACTTTCTTTCTATTCGTGCTAGAGACTTCAATTTTGTTTTATGGTATTCAGAATAAAATGAGCTAGCGTCTAGAGTCAAACGACAGCAGAATAGCAGGTCAAGGTATAGATTTTGAAGAATTACAGAATTTCGAATTCAGCCTGGTATTTCACCATCGGCCCCACCTTTGTGACAAAACTTGTACAGATAACTGGTAGCATGTAGTTGCACTTATGCCAAAAACTGTGATGGAGGAACAAGGAATGGATCAAAAATATGTTTTCGTTAATAGAACTATGCCAGAACACGTTGCGCATACGTATTTGTAAGCATACAAAAGTGTCAACTGGTTATGTTTTACAGAATGACGCAAAAAACTGGATATGAACTCTGTGATAGGATAGGCGGCACGGTGAAAAGACTTTTTGCCAAAATCAGCCTACAAAGACCAGTGGAAAATAAGACATGTATGGAAAATTGCAAGCACAACATTGAAAGCATCATATTTGATTGAACCGTTATTAACGTCGGGTAAGCTACTAAGGTCGGAACCTACAGTTTAACGTGTACTCCGAACTTGTCCCCCCGCAGGGAATCGAACCTGGGAACCCTTGATAAGGCAGCGAGCGTTACCACTCAGCCACCGGGGACACTGGCATCATACTTTTGTGTGTCAAAGACTGACTTGGTTATTGTTCGTAGTGACTTCTGCAAGCGCTTTAAACTAGCAACAAAAGTACCAGGAACATGTATGCACCATTTCGAGTACACTGCCCCATTTACTATCTGCGCTAAAAGAACAAGTGATGACGAGCAGTTCAGTGTAACTTCCTGCTTTGGTCCTATTTCATCCGCAGGATCTCCAACACTTCCTTCCCTAAACAATTATGTTGCATGTGCATATACTGACAAGTGTATGTTGGCCTCGTCACAGAAATTCATGCACTACCATTCAATTCCTCCACCCCCATGGGCCTTCACCCTCCTGCTGGCCAGACAGGAATACTTATTTTCCATTTACGCACATTCTCTGTGAAGTTGACATCAGTAGAATAACAGAAAGAACTTATAAACTGAGTACTAAGTCCACTAGACCACAACAGACGGGATAACCATAGTGTAAGGTGTTTTTCTACATGATAATAATAATAATCACTTTAGTCTGTTGTGATTCCTGATTAGCTCTGTGCTTCTGTGAATAGCAAGTGCTGTATCAATTTGATATCTGTTTGAAAATTTACATTATTGATAATATATGTGAAGTCTAGTAATTTTGCACGGAATTTGATATGACAAATACGCAGTTTATGATTTTATGATATACTTTACTAATAATTTCATTTGTAAGTAATTTATTAATAAAGATTGAAAGTAAAGGGCATTAAAATTCATAATCTATCTAGTTGGAAGAGCTAATTCGTTCTAGTCTGTTACGAAATCAACAGATGAAAGAATGTTATTTAATAGTTTGTATTGGAGTAGTGACTAAATTCGAGTATTTCCTTATATTTCATTATCACAGAGGGTTGTAGATTTTAGATAGCAATATCATTCTTGAGTTAAAATGACAGCCGTGATTGAATTCTAACAATATAAAATGCGACGGTTTCATTATTATACATTTCGGGGTGGAACCATTTACAAGCAAAAATTAATTTAAAAACCACTGGATTTTAAAGTGGGTTTTTTCAAGCGGTTCCAGAAAAAAAAAACCAGCAAACCCTGGTTTCAACCATGTGGAAGAAGCTCATATCAATACCTAAATGAATCCTGAAATAGGCAATTTACATTTGGATATTTAATCACTAGTAATTTTGGTGTCCTTTTGTTAGTAACTTGTCTTACGTTCACTCATTGTGCACAAGAATATTTAGAATTCATATCCAGATTCTTGCTTCATTCTGTAAACCACTTGACACTTTTGCATACTTACAAATAGGTAGGTACAATGTGTTCTGGCATAGTTCTTTTAACGAAAACTTTTTTCTTCATCCACTTCTCCTTGCTATACATCACAGTTTTTAGCATGGTACAAGTATATGTAAGGTGGGGCCGGTGGTAAAATACCAGCTGGATTCGGAATTCTCAAAACAGCGAGATCTATACTGACCTGATACTCTGCGGTGAATAAATTTCACTCAAGACGATAGTTAATTTCACTTTGAATACCAGAAAACAAAATTGAAGTCTCTAGAACGAATACAAAGAAAGTTATCTCTTTTTTCTATTTTAATATGGGTGTTGCGAGCACGTTTCGGGGTAATTTTTGCAATCATTTTGAACATCCATCATAACGTTTGACCACCACCACAGATTTCAGTACAATTTACATTTTTAGCCTCAGCGTCAGAAATTTTATAACCATATCAAGTTTCATTCAACTCAGATGGTGTGGGTACGTGACGTTTGGGCACCGCCGTTTGAGCGCGAGAAGTGTTTGTATGGCAGCAGGTATTATTAAAGGAATAACAGTACAACTTATAAAATATGTCTTCATTGAGTTTTAGTAAGACAACCGTAGCATACTAACTCAACCATGGAAGTTTTAATTCCTAACGCAGTTTCGAGCGTGAAATGTTTATATGGTAGTATGT
>JAGDQP010019634.1:0-34580 GCA_022664845.1 Lepisma saccharinum | reverse complement strand
ATTTGAGACCTAGTAATACAATAATTGAATATAATATGATCGAATCCAACATTTTGATGATATGATTTGTGGCCATTTGTGTATTAAACTATTAAAGTTCTTATCCGATGGATATAATTTTCACCAAGCTATTGAAAGATTGAAACTTCATTACTTAATGAATGATACATGAGAGTATTATATTGTCTATATATTAAAATGATTGTGTTGCATCTATCAGGGACTATACCAAAACTGCTATTGAATCTGCATAATGAGATTAATAATCAAAACTATAATTTGAAGGTGGCCCTGATTGGATTCTATAGCATGTATCTAATACCAAATGTAACGAAAAATAATAATATCTACTTCTATAAAGGAGAGAAACATAATATACCACAGGGTCAGTATAATGCATCAACATTAGAAACAACACTACCAAAAGAGGTGCTCCTTAATGAAAATCATGTAACGCATCGCATGGAAGTTACACCATTTGCACAAAACTTTAATGTTGGAACCATTGGTAAGTTGATAGATTTTAAAAAATAATACCGATCTCAAATCAGAAGAGACTCATGTGGGGCAGTTTCTTCCCAAATTCTTAAGTATTGAAACATTTAATATACACTGTAAGCTAGCAAGAGGCATGATTATAGCAGATGGCGAATATAAACACAAGGAGACAAATATTATAGTAACATTTAAACCATTAACAGAGTTTTTGGAACCAATAGCTTATGAACCTCAATATCCATTATTCTTTCGTATTCCACAGAGTCATATACGCTCTATAGAAATAAGTGTTACTAATGAATGGCATGAAGCAGTTAGTTTTGGTGGTACGATAACAAGCTCGATTCTTATGATCAAAGATGATTCCTAAATATTTTTTTGAATCGAATATAGTCTTGTTTGATTAATGATGGAGTTTATTGAGAGCCACGAGTATCAATCATTCCCACTCAATCGTCGTACATTTAACAATTTAAATGAACCAAATAAGGATATTGAGTTTGATATAGACGTTGATAATGTCTTCGTGCACCCGCATTACTCTGATCTATATATAAAGTTTGAAGTTATTGGCAAAGATGCTGGGGGAACCTTTACAGCGCGATCAAATATTAAGTTGATAGATAATTTTGTTCCATATTTATTTTCTCAGGTAGAGAGAAGAAAGCATGGCACTGTTATTGATAGAATCGATTATCCAGGGATTACTTCAACTGTCAACGCTATATGTCGTTTCTCAAAGCCTGAGCTTGAATATTATGAATCAGGCGGATTAATTAGTGATGAGAAGCTTCCATGGAAAGAAAACACAGTGCTATTCTCTCTGCGTCTACTGTTCGGCTTCATTAGTTACTATAAAGAAATTATGTGGAAAGCTGGTTTGCGAATAACATTTAAGAGAAGTGCAAATAATAATGTTTTATGGGTGGAAAACAAAGAAAGCGGATGGTACTTTAGATGGTAGTACACTATCTGATGCGGGTAAACTTGTGATCACCTTAATGGAACTAAGAATGCCAATTGTTGAATATGAAAAGAGTTTTGCGATGAAACTCAAAGCTGATATATTTCGGAAGCCCCAAATACCAATTCAGTTTCATACATATCAAACTATTTAACGACACGTATCTGGTTCTTATTTCGAATTTGATGTAACAACACAGTTCAATTCATTGCAGTTTGATATGCCCGATTTCGTAATTGTTCTCATTCAAACTAGTCGTGATGATACATAACAAAACGATGCTAGTAAGTTTGATCAATGTAAAGTTAAAAACATTTATTTAAAGAATGGTCGTAATGAAATATTCCCTTGTGAGAACTTAAATCTAGATATCACAAAGGCTGATTATCTTAAAATGTATGATAGATATACGGCATTTAAGCGTGTAACACAAAGAAATACTGATATGTTCTATTCCCCAATAGAGTTTATCGAGAATCGACCCGTGTATGTTATTAACAGGTGAAAGAAGCAGTGCAAGTGAATTAAAGCAAGTGAAAGAACGAATGTCAAAATTATAGTGAACTTTGAAGAAGCAGTGCCTGCAAATACTGTTTGTACAGTGATACTAATAGCTCAAACCTCATATATTTATGACGTTAATAATGAAAGGGTTTTGGAACAATTTTAACGAAATAAGAACCAGAAGGTGAATCAGGAAGAAAATAAGAAAGCACATGAGTTACATGTGTATGCATCGTTCATAACTACAATGCCTATTCTAATAGCTTCCCCTCACACACAATACGCCTCTCTCTTATTTATTACACCCTTCCGCTTATAGAGTTATATACCGATCGTTCCCAGTGCAGCACAGCAATGATATGTAGTTGGTTGTGTGTGCTTATGATGATAAATATATACTATAATGCTAAAATGGAAACGGCTCTGATCTGTAATATAAAGGTACCATTCCAATATTCACGTCAGTGCGTATCAGGATATCAGATACATTCTCTAGCAGTTCGCACTACAGTGTAGTAGATGCTTATGACTGCTTATGTTAATAAATATTCACTATAATGCTAAAATGAAAACAGCTCTGAGTTATAATATGTGTAACATTACTGTATTCGCGTGGTGTAAGATTTGGATCCTATACATTACATTGTGATTCCCAATGCGCTGCAATGCAGTAGATGCGTATTCCTTTCAGACCACATACTCACTTTTATGAGGGTATGTTTATAATGGTTTGCTTGCTTGGGAGGACTTGGGCCTGGTCGCGCATGATTGTGAGGGTTTATTTCCATAGCCTTTGATACTTGGGAGGACTTATGTCCGGTCTCGCATGATTGTGTGAGTATGTTTATAATGCTTTGCTGCTTGGGAGGTTTCACAAGGGTTCGGTCTCGCATGATTGTGAAGGTTGACAGAATGAGATTTTACACTCATAGCACAGGAAATGAGCAGTAAATGGTAAAAATATATTATGAGTAAACCATATTTGTAGAGGACAGTAAATAGTAAAATATATTATGAGTAAACCATATTTGTAGAGTACAGTAAATGGTAAAATATTATTATGAGTAAACTATATTTGTTGAGTACAGAAAATGATCGGTAAATGGTACTATACATTTTTTGCCTTAATGCTTCATACATTGTGAATAAACCGTATTTGTTGAGTTCTGAAAATAAGTAGTAAATGGTAAAATACACTGTAGCTTGAAAAAGGTTGACGAAATTAGGGAATCTTTGGGGTGTTCGTAGTACGAGAAAAGCTCGTAAATGGTATTTTGGCCTATATTTCGGTGTTTTTGAAAACAGGTTTTGGTACTACTGACATTGTTCCCATATGGGCTTCCCTTAGACGCATGTCGAACATGGACGTAAGAATATAATAGGACTAGTAACAAGCAATTCACTCAATGTTATAGAAATGGGACGGCTGAGAGTGCAGTTTGTCATTCCAACATGGCGGATCCCGCATACTTCCTTTAAAGGAAGCAGACAATATTCTGAATGTGCAAATAAATTTTAATTATCTAAATTTGTCCTTAACTACTAATTATTATAAAATAAATGTTATTGCAATACACTTTCTTCTCAAGAGCAGTGATCATTCAAATCTTGAAACCTGATATTATTTCACTATTATTATTGAAGTAAAAACTTAAATATTGCTTACCTGTTTATCCTCACACGTACCTCTTGGTCGGCTTCATCAGACGCACCTTCACACACCTTAAATTATTTCACATAAATTTAAAATTTGTAATTAAAAGTGGCTCAATTAACATGATTTCTTATGGCCAGTTGCAATGTTTTGGTCAATTCAACATGGCGACAAGGCGCACTTCCGACCCATAAATTTTGGCTTGTTAGTAGACATTATATTCTTACGTCCATGATGTCGAACTACTGCCTCCTGAGACAATCAACACTTGTGTTCTCGCAGCCAAGCAATTGGAACGCGTGCATGAAAAATTTAAAATCTTGTGAATCGCAGAGGTGTCATTCCGTTATAAGGACGACACGAACCCATATGTTGCTAAGGTCACCCACGACAACCATTATCCGACTAGGTTGGGAAACACTAATGCATCCCCATGTTCTCCTTACATTACACCTTCGAATTACCGTTTGTTCCATTAATTAGGCAAGGATCTGCGAGGACGACGGTTCTGAACCCTCAAAGATGTGATACATGTAATGGACGATTTCTTCGGTTCAAGTTCCGTTGAATTCTACAATCGTGAGATCCATAGTTTCCCTGAACGTTAGAGACAAATTATTGCTGCTGATACGAACTATTTCTGATTTTCCAGGTGCGTCTTACTTCATATTATCGCATTTCTGTGTGTAGTATTAAAACCCGGCAGAACTTTATTGGTTTTGTTTGTGCACCTAGAAGATATGCATTGTAGAATCTTGATTGAGATAATACGAAACAGCCAAGCAAGTAACAAGCATCAAATGGAAAAGGGTAGCAAAGTTTTAAGAAGAAACTGAACTTTTGATAAAGGAAAGGAGGTGAAAATAGAATAAAGAGGATTGAATACATAGAAATTAATAAGAACGTAAGGAAGAAATTAAGGGAAGATGTACGAAAGTAAAACGAAAATCTCGTTGGGTAAACAATCGAGAACAGCAAAAGTTTGAAGAAATCCAAACAACAATACATAACAATGAAAATCAAATGTTACTAGTTAAGTTACCTGATGGGACCGTAATTAGAAATAAGGAGAAAACTATAAATATTTTAAAATATGTATAGAGAACTAGGAAAACAAGAGAGAGAAGAAATTATGTATAAGCTCGAGACATAGTGAAGCAATAAGTCGATATAGCACTTAAAGTGATCAAGAAGGGAAAATCCCTAGTGAAAGCTGGATTCAGAGCAGGGATATTTAAATTGAGAGTTGAGAAGAGGAAATAAGAACTTGTCAAACTATTCTTAATTAACCTCAGGAAGAGGGAAATACCGTCAAGTTGGAATAATTATATTATTATTCTGTTACACAAGAAAACTAACAAAAAATTGGTCAAAAACTATGTACCTATTAGCTTATTGTCGGTCCTGGTACAAAATGTTTGTCGAACTTATTCTGAATCTTGTTGAAGGAAATATAATTTTATTTTATCAGGGAAGGTTACAAGTTGGATTAGTACTGTATTTATCACATTTAACCACACAAATTTTGAATGTGGGCCGCGGTGGATCAACCCTGGTGCTAGGTAGATCCTTGCTCATGCCATGTGGGCTTTGTGGTGGACAAACACCATCTGCGTAGATTTTCTCGAGTATCCCCCGTTTCCTCCCACTTTCTTCATTCCACCAATTCGTTTCATCATCCTTCTGGCCGAAACCTTTGGAACTTTCGCACATCCACAGCACTCACAGCAGCATCATACGGCATTGATGTTTCGTGCCGTTGCGCTGGCTGTATGTCCCTGATGAAATTCAAACTGCATGACATGCAGTATGTGGTCCTCCGACACTGCCATGATCAAACACAAGCCACACTTCCAAAACGTGGAGTAGACTGTTCTTCTACAAACGTCTGCACAATGAAGTTACCTATAAGACTCAGCTTTGGCACGTTCCGTCTACTTCACTATTCGCTCGTTTAGATGGGGTCATTGCAGCACTCATCGCGCTTACGATATTACTTTTGGGATAACCCGATAGGTAATTCTTCGTATTTTGAGCCCTGATAAATTTACTTAAGGCCCTTTCAAGTTCTCTTTAGGGGCTCACTACCATGTAGGGAGTTGACGGCACTTGAAAGGTGTATTTTGTGGCGCACGCGCCACAACGTCCACTACCACGAGCGCCCTTTGGTTACCAATAAGTGATCCTTTTTCTTAGTTTCCCGTTTGGCCCTTTGGTTATCAGTCCTCCCCTGCTAATAGCATAAATAAATTCAATTCAATTTAATTCAATTTCCACAAAATTACATCATGGTTGACTAGAATTCTCACGACGAGGTCTGACTTTCTCGAGTTCTTCTACACTTTAAAATAAGTGTTGAAAACAGCCATTGCTATTGCAACTTTAGGTTGATTACCATTAGGTTTTATCATTTCAGAAAACCCTTTAGAGCATTGTGTCTTAACCTGGGGGTTCAGAGGCCACTAAGTTGTCCATAGATGGGTTTCAGGGGTTTCACGAGGGTCATATAGAAATAAAATTTACATTCACTGCATGTGTACGTGTTGTGAAAAACCAATCAGGCTACTTCGAATTACTTTTGATAGCTTGCGTCAAGCATGATTTTTCTGAACGGTACCTACATAGGTTCACGAACCAATTACTGAAGCACTGTCATAGTGACATATTATTTGGAACTGTAAATAACATGTCTTTTGCATTAAATTTAAATCAAATTTCAATAAAATAAAGTATATACAGCCCTTATATTGCATGCAACATTGTGTTTACGTTAATACTTCTTGGGAGGGGTCCGTAGCTTTTATAAGTTCTTAGAGGAGTCCGTGACTCCAAAAAGGTTCTAAACTATGGCTTTAGAGATACAGTTACGTCATAAACATTGTAATACTCTTTGTTGTTAGATTTTTTAACGGTTACCACTAGACGAAAGCACATTTCAGAAGAGGAAGATAGCTAGACTCAACGATACAGTCATTGGATGGGGTCAACAAGGGTCATTATGAGACAAAACAAGCTTTTGCAATAGTTTGTCATTAAAGAAGATAGGAGCATCACAATATATAGTTGATGTTAAATACAATTGACGAGGTGTTAACATATTCATATTTATACGAAAATAAACGGACATGAAGATAAAAATAAAAGTAGTGTTTCACAATAGCACCATGCTTGGTGCTAGTATGAAAGACCTTCTGTGCTATTGTGAAACACCCATAGTACTGTCTGAGCCTTAAACTGTCGCGCGTGTAAGTTTAAGAAAAAATGGTGCAGTAGCTTTTGAATGAGAGGTAGTATGCAAACACATATTTATTGAATTTTGCAAAAAGAGCACATTTGACATTTTACTTTTTCAAAATGTATGTTTTTACAGAAATTGAAACTCTATATGTAGATACATCAATTGCTGTACAAAGAACAATTCTGCCGTGTTTCGTTTCAGTGATAATTGCTGTGCAATTACATAGTTATTTCGTTCAAGTATCAAGAATTAATCAATCATTCGTTTTACTATCAAGGGTAGGTTTTCAGTGAAATTGGTTGAAACATCTGATATACTGTCATTCAAGACTTGGTGGCCTACAAGGTATAATCATATGAGTATTTCAATGGAGTTAGCAATAAACCACCAGCAGAAAAAAAAATCCAAATTTAGACATTTCGAGAATGAAGACGGAAGTCCAGGTCACGTAGTTGCACAAATATTTGTCTATGGACTGCTCGCACTTGCGTTTGGTTTACAGTCATAGCTTCCTCAGACGCGTGCACATTCTGCTGCTAACATTCCAGTCACCAAAAGAAGTTTGACTATATGGATAAACTGCAACGTTACGTTCCTGGATATTCCTTTTCTGATAGCATATTACATTGGCCATCCACTATCCTAGATGACTGTGCATCTGATATTGATGAATAAGCTACCTTACAATATGTGTATAGACAAAGCTTCGACACATTTTCATCAATGAAATAATAATACAGTAGAAAGTTATGAAAAGGCATAATGTGTTGTATGGCAGTTTTCATTTTTATGTTCTTAGAACGAAACACACTATTTGTGCTGTCACAGTTATTTTTGTTAACATATATATTCTCAAGAGATGTAATCATTGTTATACAGCATTTTTCTTTAACGTGTGGTCACTCTTTTTTCTGGAAACGAAAACAATTATCTGCAAAAAGGGCATATGTTACAAAATATTTTATTTTATTCTAACCTAACAAATAGATATTGTTAGAAGATAATGTATTTTAGTCACAGTTAGTGTTAATTTCACGTGTAATTAACGACAGCTTCCAGTGTTTGGGTTGCCTCTTGTTATTAAGTTTTTCTTAAATATCTCAACATTTTAAATTTGTAACATGCGCCCTTTTTGCAGAAGTCAATTCATATTATGAAAAACAGAAATATACTAACGTAAGTGAAAGGTATCATAAATATGAATGGAGCATATATACGACTTAACCTGTATTAGCACATTTTTGCACTGTAAATTGATAAAAATTTGTTGAGTAGAACAGATTTTGCGGAAATTTAGGAATGTGAATAAGGTACGCGACCCAAAGGTGGCCCGGAAGTAAGTTTCGGTAGTTGCACTAGTCACTAGTCGTTCACAAGTCACGTAGAACGTTTTTTCTACGACGTTTCGAACATCTAATTCACGATGTTCTTCAAGAAGAACACGGAGAGTTAGATGTTCGAAATGTCGGAGGAAAAGCTATTTGCACGGTTTGTAAACCATAAAAATGTCTACAGTAACGTTTTATTGTCGTGAAAGTTTAAAGAACTGTGTAAAGGATTCAGCTTTTCTAGACTGCTAGGTCGCACGAATATTTTAAATTGCTATCCTTAGGGAAACATAGGCTACGTCTGTAGACACATTGATTCATAATTGTTCGTCTTTTAAAGTAAAATACATATCTATAATATGAAACTGAAGGATTTAATTTCTTTGGGTTGCTAGTTCGCATTGAAGTTGATTATTCATTCTCATTTGTAAATTATATTTATAGTTACACTTAGTGTAATTTTGGAATTTGATACTATACTTTTTTAGAATTGGTTTCGATAATCAAGATCCACCTTTGCACCCTTCCCCCATCGTAAAAATGATGCCCACCCTAGTGTATTGACTACATTCCTTGTCTGTGTTCACAAAGTACCTAATTGACATATGGTTTTCGACGGAAGCCCGTGTATAGTAGTGGTTAAAGGGTCGCAGCACGATATACTGCGATCGATCAGAAGATGCCAGAATAGAATCCAATCGCAGACAAGTGCAAAAAATTCTAAGACAAGTAAAATAATGGCAAGTTAATAATCAAGATCACATTTTTCTAGAACCATACAACGATTCCGTTCATTAAAACAATAAATTTCTCGCAGCGTGAACGGGAAAAAGTGGGGAGCGGGTGGTAAAATTTATCGGACCGAACGGTGGGCTAACGACAACGAATAGGGATCTTGATGTCGGCCCGACGGTGGGCCACTGACATCGGCTGCACGAGTTTTTTCTAAACCTTACTGCGGATCGCCCCGACTTTCCCGACCAAATGCATACGTCGGCTGGTTTGCTGGGTGGTTGGCAGGCGAACTGACAGATACTTATATCAGAAGGAAGAAAAGTTATAGTTCTAATGAGGCAGTGAGATATTAATACATTTTTAATGGCTGGTCTTTTTATTGAGAAAATATAGCTTCTTTGAAGTCCCCAAAATATTATTTATGAGCACAATCTGGAACTTCGAGCAATGAATGAGCTTTCAAGCATCTGTTTTTGAAAGTACTGTTTTTCCAACTTATCCACGAACATCTAACTATAACATTGGGAGTCAGGCCCCGTTCTTACTCTGTGGTAAAGAAATGTACGGTAAATTCGAAAATGTGGTCAATTTGGACTTATGACTATTCAAGCTTGGGAAACCAATTTATGTAACCAGTTCGGAAAAAAAAATCATGCAATCCATCGAATGGTTCCTAAAAATCTAGAAATATAATTAAGACACGCAGTGGAATAATAGCTGAAGTCATGAAAAAGCACTGTAAGTTTTATGTGATGCATTAGAAATGCGGAGGATTGTAGCCAAATTGATGAAGCATCAACACTTTTGAATGGTGATCAAAACTTCAAAGCGATAATACATCAAGAACAGTTCCGTCGAATTTTCAGAATCACAGTGCTAATTCTTCCAGCGCCTTGTCACAGAAGGTGAAACTTGGTTGTATTTCTATGATCCCTACACGAAACACTTCTGAATGGGGACTCAATGGCTTTTCAGGCCCTAAGAATGTTCTTGGGCTAAGTTCAACATCAAAAGACTTAGTAGCAGGTTTTTGCGAAGTCGTGTTGCTTGTAGAAGTTATAGAGTATTGTCTTGACAGCAGGACTTTTGCGAAATCATGTTGCTTATAGATTCTATCAAGTCGTTCAAGTCCTGAATATTAAGGATCACTGCTGGACAAATTGAGGACAGTGGGGAAGAAAACGAGGAACACTCTGAAAAAGGATCAGAATCTACCATGGTAACGCACGTCTACAGAGCGCAGGTGAGGTGACACCATTAAAACTTACATATTTGAAGAATGAAATCCAACCCACACTCGCTTAGTAATTTGATTTCGTAGCGTCTGCTTATTAGTTGTTCTCACACCTGAAAAAATTACTCAGGGGAACTCGTTTTAAACGTGCAAATGACATTACCCCATGAGCAAAATGTCGGTGAGCCAAGCCAACGTCGGGCCTTTGGTGGCAAAATCCACTCCGACGTCGGATCAACTGCCGAATGTTGCACAAAACTCGACGTTCTGTCGACCAGAGTAGGCTAACGTCGAGACGACAAATCGCCAACTTCTAGTCTCCGAGTCCCCAACCAAAACAGCACCCTTTTCAGTTCGCCAAAATAGAGAGTTGACAATGGTTGTCTATTGGCATACATATTTTGTTGGAATTTGTCCATTGTCTTCAAGATGATATATTATTTAATTAGTATGTAAATTTTTCAACTGTCTGTAGTGGGATTTGAACCTGCAACCTTCAAATTTGTAGTTTGTCATTCTAACTTCTAGGCTATAGAGGTATCTTCATAGTGACTAATATTTTACTATTCCTTTTATGTTATGAAGTCTGTTTTTGAAGTAAAGGTATACGTATAGGCTTGAAGTTAATACTGGGATCGTTGATTGGATCTTGTATTAGAGCCCTGAAAGCTGCTTCGCTGATTTTTCTCCCATCCTGGCTCGTCTGGTATTTGACAACTTTGTTGATAGATAGTAGTACGGTAAGGTAGCATTACTTCTGGGATTAGGGTGTGTTGGCTAATGAGCGGGGTCTAGCAGTTGGGCCACCTTCTGCACGCTGCCATGATGCCGTCCAATTGAGCATCGTCTCTGAGCCAACGATGGCCCACTTCCAATATAGTGACACGTCGGCAGCCACCTTAAATCCATACATTGGGCCCACTTCGTTTTGCGGCTCAAATGCCAATTTCATGAACACCACTGTCCACCCACATTCGAGTCACCTCTATGACGGCAGCCTCCACAAATCCAGCACGTGGCGGTATGTTGCTCATGGGGGTGCTCAAACAAATCCCACACAGCAATAAAATATTTTAAAAATAATGCTAAAAATAGTTGCTATGTCTATTAAAAATGTATTATTAAAAATTTCCTAAAACATTTCAGGAGAATTGCATGTATCATCCCGCTTCATGATGCACGTCTTTTTACTTATGAACTTTCTGTATGCACATATTTTCAATAACCATGTATGGGAAAACGAATAAATCGTTCACCGTATTTGGATATTTTTTGTGTATACAGTATTTGCAATGTGCATACAGTATATATGACTGTTTTTGAGAGTGATTGATCGTTGGAGTTGATTATAAGGTAATTTGCCGCGCATCATACGTTTAAGAGTTCTGAACGAAAACGATCTTCCCTCGCCTTGAAACAAATTAATTGCATGTTTTCAGAGAAGATACCGTCACATTCCTACCTAGTAACTTTTCTTCTACTGCTTTCTTTAAAATCCTCTGCCAACAAGGTTAAACGCAAGGAGGCACGAAGTTTAGAGCATTAATGTTTTCAATTGACCTTACTTTCTAGTTTCTTCATGGTATTGGCTAATTCATTGCATCGGATTCCGACGTGATTCAACTTTCAATAGAAAACAATCTTATCACAAAAAATCTGTGTTCTGCATAACATTTACTGATATTTATACAGTTTACTGACATATCACTCACGTCCACAAACAGATTTTGGCAAAGTAGAAGAAAGCAATCTATTTGCTAGTCACTCTACAAGGCATTCTCAATCATAATAAGTTTGTTACAAAACAAATCTCTACTGAGGGATATTTCTAACAAATGATCAGTTGATTACATACTGCCAGACCCGGATTTAGGGTTCAAGGCACCCTGTGCACAGTAAATTTTGGCGCCTCTTATTAAGTGAAATACTGCAGACCTTTTCAACGACACCTCAAACGCATTCATCTTCCTAGTAGTTGCTTTGTTGAAAATTGCTCTCCTCTCTCTCGGGACCCGCGCCTGTGATCTTGATTACCTATATGGTTTGAACTCATCTCGCTGAGACCTTTCTAACGACACCTCAGACACATTCTTAGCTCTAGTAGTTCCTGAGTTGTCAACAGTCAGATGGACAGGCTTAGAGGTTGTATAAGGCTTCAACAGCACTTGATGTTTAGGCCTAAAAGCGGGCCACATAGTGATAACGTGCATAAGAAAAACTGAGTTAGAACAAAAATTCGGTTCATATTGGTTTAGACTGGAAATGAACGATCGAGATCAACTGTTCCTTCCGCTTCCAGGATTCATAAATTAATTAATTTTTGATGGTATCGATCAGTCCAGTATCGCTTTTAGATAGATGTTACTGGGTCTGACCGAGGTTACGAAGAATACGAAGAATTACGGGGATTATCCATTGCGCATTGCGTTTAAACAATCTTAGAAAAGAGGATAAAATTATTATTTCTATTATAAGGGAAAACGTATTAACTTACAATGTAAAATTCTTAGCAGGGTATTCCATTAACAATATCACTAGTTCCATTACTGGTGGTTTTTATCAGCAACTACAAGGTGAACAGAATGAACTGGTTTCAAAATTACTTCAAGATGTTAGTATCAAAATAAATGATGGTGATGATGAACTTTCTCAAAATTAACCTCAGTTTGATCCTACGGAAAAGGGCCGTGAGGTGATATCGTCTTTAATTTTCGATATAATACAAAGATAAATTCATTCTTCTAAGATGTAGACGTCAACGTAACAAGAGAAATGTAATAGGAATGACTATTGGCTCACAAAACGTATCAGGAATTAGGATACACTATTAATCCCAGTGCACAAACACTATCTATTCATCACTTTCCTTCAGTGGAGGGAAAGCACACATGTTTGAAAATGCAAGTGGAAAGTTTAGTATAAACCTTGTACCTGTACAACGCACATTCATTGGATTCGCTAATACAGCGGCGTAGTCATTCTCTCTACCTAAATTTGAAACGTTCAAAAAACATTTCAAGTAAAAATTATGTACTTAACACATTTAAATTAGCCTGCGTGTTTTGACTTTCTTCACACAATCTCTTTTGGTGTCACCTTCTCATCCATATAGTTGCGCCTTGCGAGAATTTATTTTCCACTTCCACATAGGAGTTTCGTTTTCCCCGGAAGCACTACTAGTATTATTATTCATCGTCAGGGGCCCCTGACAAACAAATGACTATTGCATTGCGTACGATAATATGCGTACAAGTAAAATATAAAAATAAAATAGCGTTGAATGTGTAATGGTACTCGTAAAGTGGTATGCAAGTCTATCATAAAATACATTTCTTTGTTCATATTAGATCTTGCAATACCCGCACCAATTCAATTTTATCAGAGATCCTTATTTGAGGTGTCTTTTTATTGTTATAATAGTATATAGGATACATTTTCTAATAAGAGTCTGATAATGTATTTTATAGTTACTTGTTAGACTAATATCTGTTTATTATATACCCATTCGTATTGCAGCAAGCATTTTCGCCAATCCTAACCGTCAAGAATGGGGAGATGACCTTCAAAGTGTTCTTGGCAGCGTTGTGATAGCGGTATAAACAGTTACGATTTCCTAGTCAAGTGAGTGATGTAAACGGTTGGGATATGTAAATGTAATATAGAAATCCATTGCTATATTAAACACGAAAAACAACTTAAGAAATAGTTTCATATGTGGAAAGCTCGGTATCTATACTACAAATGTTTTAGGATCTAAACAGCCATATCGTTGAATTAAATTGTTGAAAGAGCTATTTTTATATGAAGACCACAGGAAAAGAACGAACTTCGTCAAGTTTTTCCTAAATTGAGATAGGAGTGCCATTTATTTGCTCTTTGAAAGGTCAACAATTTCATGCAAGAAGGCATAAACCGTAAATCTTTATTTGTTATACTGGTTTACATAATTTTGAGTATGAGTTTTTAAATTGTTCTATTGCAAAATCAATAAAATGGACAAATTACGATTTTTTGGCTGTTGTCTTCATATACAATATATTAGTCATAGTATTAGTACTTGGCAAATGCATGGTGGAAATAATTAATTTTGAGTAAACAGAAGCTACAAGACTTCTGAGATTTAGATTTCCCTCGATGCTTTTGTACGGCACTGATTTTTAGTTATTTCTAATAAATACAAATATAACCTCGAGACCTTGATATATTACAGAATAACAAAATAAGAATCACGAAGAGAAATAGGGACTGCTGTGAAAGTTACTATTCGGTATTTGCCTCATTGGACTGAGGAAAAGCAGAGAAAGCCTGTCAAAATTGCAAACGCAGAGATTTGAAAGCTGGACGTTCTGAACGCCTAGCTAAATGATCTACTGTTGAGAGGTAGAAACGAACAAAGCAAGCAGTATTTACAACTTAAATGAAGATACCAATGAAGGCACGGCATTTGTCCAATAGAACTGTGACAATCTGAAATACTGTAAGAATTAGTGGTATACAGGCCGAGAGATCTGAAACTTTCTCTCTTAAAAAAAAATGTTCAGGGTTGTATATTAGGTGAAATATTATAGTTAATTGTTGCGATTACGTTCTCTCTTTCGTTTAGTATAACATTAGCTGCAAAGGGGAATTTGTTTAATATAGTCATGCAGTTATATTTTGTCCTATGTTTTCGTCATATTTTACGGACATCAATAAAAGATAATATTATCTTAAATTAGTGATTTGCTGGCTGAAAAAGAACCGTAAATTTAATAGTTATGGTTTTATTGACGAAATCTCTTTTTCTTTCATCGCTTATATTCACTACTTAGCAGACCTTTTAAGGATTTCACCAATTTTAGTTAAGAATTTAGCGAATGTAATGCACTTTCGTAAAATTTCTGAACGATTCTTAAATTCTTGACAAAGATTGGTGGCACTCGCCCCTTATGTTTTCTGTCTCTCTTCATTCTCACCATGAAACTATATTAGCTAGCAAAAATATTGTATAATTTAACATATAGCTATTAAAGATTGGGTTGGTATTTTATTACAGAATAATAAAGTGATGGTAATAATAACACACTTTATTTTCTAGAATACTGGTCCTATGAATAGAATGATAGAAAATAAAATGCAGTTTCAGATAGAAAATATACTTCTTTATCATAAAGTTCTGAAATAAATATTTCGAAGATTTATTAATTTTGTTATAACAAATGAGAGCAATATATAAGTTTTCAGATTTACTCAGATTTAATTTAGAATAGCATGGATTATACTCACAGTAGCATAGAATAAGTTACTTTAACAATGATTGACACCGAGCAGACGTGGTGGCTCAGTGGCGTTGGCTTAGCATTCGGGAGGTCCTAGGTTTTTCCAAGGCTTTTCTTCAGTCACACCAGGCAAATATTGGGATAACATCTGCAAAATAGACCTTGGCCGTCTACTTTCCAACATCCTCTCCCCCACCCTGAACCTAGGATGCCTAAAGGCCATAACATATATAGCAATGAAAATTATAACTATGACACGTTTATAACATACAAAAGTGTATATTTACTCCAGTTCTTTGAAATATATTTCAGGTCACATTCTTACGTTTTCTACGTATAATATATCTTTACCGTAAAATTATTTATAAAAATTATTGTATTTAAGTGTGACTTAAAAAAAATATAATCATACAAAATAAGTCATTAGTAATCATTAAAACCATTTCCTTTCTTCAAACTGTTCACAGTTCTAACAGGATTGTCATTTTTATGAGGATCTGATTGTGGGGTTCCGGGTTCGATTCCCGGCTCTTCCACGGGATTTTTTCCAAAGCGAGAGTGTTTGCAACGGTGCCCACCTAGTATCGTGATGTAATTGGGGAGCTGCTGTTTCGGCTCTCCTCTCCCAACACGCCTGGTCAGCGTAGGGGCAGTAGGCCAACTCCTCTCTTCAGGAGAGGCCTCATCCTGTAGTGCAGTGTTTCCCAACCTTTCGCAGGCTGCGGACCCCTTGATTTATTACTAGTTTCTTTGCGGACCCCTGCTCCTCCAATCAAAGAAAATATTACACATAAAGTATCAATTAGTTTAAAAAAGACGTACAATTTCAATACATGAAAGTACAATTGAGTACATTTTACCAGCAATACTGCAATTCGCGAATTAATAGCAATAATAATAAAAAGTATTGAGTTTGTTTGCCTACTATTCTTCAATGAGATGGCTGACATTGTTTTGCGTCCGTCAACTTTTTTATATTTGGCTTCAAAGCAGATACTTTCAGCGCAGATCTGGTTCGATATCAAGTCTCTCTTAGTACTTATTTTTCATACAAACAAGTACAGATAATGTTGACTCGCACAATGTTGACTCAGATGTGACAATCTCTTTCTCGAAATATCACTATACAAAGACCGCGGATAAAACCAAAAGTCTACAATTACTAGCAAACGCAAACTGGGAAAGAACAATTTCAAGGAGGAATAGCAGGACAACTCAATAAGCTGGTCTTCTTCATTTAGTGACAGCTAATTTTCATTGTTTAGAAAAGGGTTTTTTCGTTCAATTGTTTGTCTCGTAGGAGACCGGAAGGTAAGCTCTCAGCTGGGAACCCAAATAAAGCAAATGCTCCTTCATGCTCCCAGATTTCTATTCGGAAGTTTTATTTCACTTGCCGACAGAAATTCGTTGAGCGTTGGAATGGAATCGTATTCCTTACTGTCGATTCGGGAGCCCAAATTATAGCTAATTTTTCTTCACTAAAAATACAATGACACTGGAGCCTTGAATTTAATGTATTCAGAAATGAGAAAATATCTGACGAATAAGGAATTGTCGAAAACCAAGAAAAATCACTTAAGTAGTGCTTTAGTTTTGATTGCAATTTCGAATCAACCCGAAAAGTCTCTCCTTATCACGTAGCTCAAATATGCGAGTCAGGACTCTTCCACGAGATAGCCAGCGTACCTGAAAACGTAATGTTCATGATCTCTTCCCGTTTTGTTGCACAATGCAGTGAAAATTTTGGAGTGAAGAGGAAGGTTCTGGCGGTAATTAAGGGGACATCAGGTGGTGGTGAGGTTAAAGGTTTTCATGTTTCTGTCGTCAAGCGCACTTCCCTTCCTTTTACTTCTCCAGCTTCAACAAAAGAGTTTGGATGAATCGCCACTCCACGACAAGACCGATAAAAATTATCGAAAAACAGTTACCAGAAATTCAGACTATTTCCTTGATTTCATTTATGGTGCACGGCCTACACAGGGTTTATAAACCAAGAAATCTTTGGGGAAAGACAGTATCTAAAATGAAGAAGGCCACATCCAGGAGCTGCTAGTGGCTATATTAGCTGTTCTATTTCTTTTTAGTTCAAGTTTCTAGTGAAAATTCAACTTGAGGATAAATGATCATATGAAACGTAGAGGAAAAAAATGGGGAATATGCACCTTTTTTTAAAAATGAATTTGTACTCGTAACAAGTGCTAACACAATGGGTGAAGTGAATAAAAAGAACCAAATACTCGAAAATGTTTACTCGCAAGTAAAGTATTCTTTCGCCTATCAGGTGAATAAAAATTTGTTTTTACTCAAAAGTATTTTCTTGTATCAATTTACAACTTATTTTTATTCACTCTTATTTAAGTAATTGCTTCAAAGTTCTGAGCATTTACTTACCACAGAAGCATTTACTTTCAAATCGCAAGTAGTTACTCCTGATGGAAAGTATACTCTCTTTTTCTTCACTTAGTCCCAAGTATTTACTTAAAAATAGACATTTACTAGTTTTTATTCACTTCACCCAATGACAGTTTCGATCCAAAAATTCAAAAAACACCAAGTTCTAGCGGTTTTAAGAATATGAAATACATTCATTTTATTTATTGTTCGTTCATTTTATTTATTGTATTGGTTTGTTTAGTTTGGTTTTAACTTGACTTTCGTAGTAAATACTATCGTGTTTTAAAATTATTTATAAAAGGAAATTGTATCGTTACATGAAAAAGTATTGCGGACCCCTTACATGCTTGTCACGGACCCCTGGGGGTCCGCGGACCCCAGGTTGGGAAACACTGCTGTAGTGGATTGAATATAACTGTGAATTACTTATTTATCAACATAAAACATAAAAACACGTCTGTAATTGAAGACCTGAATTGAAAAACATCCCAAGTCCACCGGAGTATTTTTTTCAGGAGGAACAAAAAACAGTCCAAGGACTTGGTATGTTCTTCTATTCAGCTGAAATTATTTTGTATAAAAAAATGTTTTTTAGTTGGAGTTAGGGTATAATATTATGCAAGTGGATAATCATTGGAACATAGATGCCGACAAACAGAAAAATGAAAATACGAAAAAAGTTGACTTGGGATGTTTTGCAATTCAGTCTTCAACTTGGTTTCTTGTAAAATACATCTTTGAAAAGTACACGATTAGGGGTATAATTTAGATGAGAAACATATTAAATTTCCGCTGCATTACATTTCTCCATCGTAATGCATTATATGACGTTCGTTGTAAGCTGGAATCGATTTAGTTGTACAGATATTTTCTTACAGGGAGTGACAATAACGATGTTATTATTCTAAATGTATATTTCTTTCCAAAAACAAACATTATAACTATTCGTTATTAATCAAATCATGTAAGCTGCCCCGAATAGTAAAAACAAAGCAGTTTATCTTTTCAAAGTAGCACGAAAATTAAAAAAAAATCACCAATTCAGCGTTCAATTTTTTCGTTTTTTAAAACATTACTATCTTCAATACATAGTTGTTACAAGAACGAGTTATTTAGATTTATCAAAGCAATGTTTGGTGCCCCTGAATAAAAAAGTTTTTCAAAATGATAATGAGAAATTAAAAGTAAAATTGTTCTTCCACCAATTTTTGCGCTAATCATTTTTTACGGGAATTCTACAACATTGAATTCTACTTCAAATTTGGGTTTAAATGACATGATTTGTCAGAACGTTTTTAATCTGGTAAAGCAAGACTACACCTTTTCTTATAGTATTTTTGCACTTCATGCACTCAATGTTTCTTCCAGAAGATTTTATTCGGGTGGCTCATGGGGAGCTAACGATAATTATTAATAATACATATTGACTTCAATGTGGTAAAATATAAAATAATGATAATGTTATTTAACAATATGTAGTACTTCTTTATTTAACCTCAAAAGAACATGAACAATATTTATTGAATGTGCTATTATGTATGTATTTCAGTATACATATCAATAATACAAGTATTGAAACTAATTCTTTCGGGTGCGGTTGAAAATCCCCCCCCCCCTGAAATCATGCCTAAAAGAAAAACTGCATGCACTCTCCGTACGGCACGTTAGCCCCTATGCAAAGGTAGATGAAGAGAAGCTAACTTCAGATCTAGCTTTATACCGCATTTAATATGGTAAGGGTTCTTTCAACATGATGTCTATACTCAAATCTGAAGTCAGTTTCTTTGTATCTGCTTTGTTCAGACAATAGCGTGTCATAGAGGCCGAGAAAATATAGTGCAAGAACTACTATAAAGGGTCCTTGTAGCCTTACAAGATTTAAATGGCGTCATAAATCAAGATGTCTGAACCCACATCTGAAACCCGTATATTTTCTTCCTGCTGCCCCTCTTTCCTGGGACAGCTAGTTACTTTTGATATACCTTATATTTATAGGGCTGAAGATTGATACGGGCAGGGAGGGGCTTTTCAGGTACTGTATATTTATAATAACGTAGGTGCTAAACAAAACATGGCGCTACAGTTGCTCTACAATTTCAATAAGTGAGCAAGTTCCTGATATCTGCACTGTTTATTCCCTTATTAACCTGTATTTTGCAAAGTTTGTACATGTGTAAATATATTTTTCTGATTACTAATTTGAACGCGTTTAGGTTTTCATCGGGAAAATAGTTTAATTGAAGTTAAACTTATAATGAGCTACAAGGGTACTTAAAACTTCATATAACTCTGTATTATTTGACATTAACGACTAATATATTTGATGCCCGATGGATGGCAGCAAAAACAGTTGAACTTTTTCAGGTGAAACAATTTTTTGAGTTATGGTTGTTTTTTAAGAATTTACACTGTTTTCGTATAGTTTTATTATTTTCAAGTAATTTCATTTGTGTATATTGTTTCGAAAGTATATTAAATGTTTAAAACGTAGTAAAATTAACTATTTCATGCATGCATGCTAAAAGTTTGGTGTTATCAGTATACCAAAACTCGGGGGAACCTGACGACGAATAATAATAGTACTTCCGGTGATTAGTCTCTGAAAACGAAACGACTATGTGGAAAATAAATTCTCGCTTGCCCCTTCACTCAATCGTATCACTGTTGCCACCTCATATCCCCTTCCGTGCTTTATAGGGGGTGGGCATTTTCCCTCACTGGGCATTTCACCCCCACTTACTCTATTGAACTTTTCAAGTGCTGATTTTAATTGTTCAGATAAAGCCTCGCCAGAAGTATCTTCTACTATAATTAAATCAAGAAGTCTTTAATAGATATTTCCCTGGAGAACATAACGAACACAAAAAGATACATGGTCCATCACTGTTATATCTTGAGTAGTATCTACCATAACACTATATATTAAATCCTTTATAATCATATTTTGCCCTAAGGATCCGATTACACTTGTCATCTTATTTATGAAAGCTTTAGCCAGGAAAGTAATTAGAGATCCTCTTCCAACTTGTGTTATTCTCTCTTTCCCTAACTTTTCCGCTTCTTTCTTTTCTTTTCAAATCAGCAATTCTTTTTCTCTTACTATTGGTACTAGACTCATTTACATGCGTTCGCAAAATGACATCGTATTCTGCAATAAGTAACACTAATTCGAGAAAATTGCCATGATTTCCCTCGTTTCCCAGAGAGAATGACGCTTCTTCATTGTCCCTGTAAGCTAGTCCTTGTCTACCAATAAAAGTGTACTATCTATAAGACGTTGTACAACCTGTCTTCTGGTCGGAATATCCTTTTCTCTTTGCGTCACTTGTTTAGTACTCAGAAGTGTCCCTATATCACCCCCTTTACAACTTTGAAATGCCACTGACACAGAGCTGTGATGGTACGGAATTTTCATGTTCATCCACTGCTTTATAAGTATGTTTAAATAAAACATCATGCCCAGCTCACTAATAAATAAAGACTCCCTACTCTCTTTACTGCCAAATGCCATACAGCTGGAACAAAACACTTTGTTCAGTACTACTGAATACAATAACCACTTCCTTTGGATTTTTTCACCACAGGGTAAGTCACGGTAGTAGAATTTACTTGGATTAAAAGGCAAGCTTTTACCTGGTGCATTCAATTGACTAATTTGAATGGGATGTCACCAATCATCAACATCGAATAATAGCCTACGTTATCGCGTGAGAAAATGTTTTACTAGTGGATTAAAATGACTGTTTTAAGGAAGTTAACACATGCGAAGAAAACTCTCTACACATAGGAAAATGTTTTGGAATTAAAAAAATAGTTATTTTAGCTAATATTTCTCTCCTGCTTTTTTTAAAAAAAATAATTAATTGTGTTTTTCGTATTTTAAAAAAATCTGATAATTAAGTTTGTTATATATTTTAAATGTTTATTTTCCTATGCGTCCGGGCTTTCAGGCCTCTTGGGCCCTCGGCGATTGTCGACCAGCCGACCTAGCCAGACCGGCACTGCAGGAAAGAAACCTCGTTCAATATGGATAATGCCAAAACGAAAGCAAACACAAAAGACAAATTGATCAATGAAATACAATGAAATATCTATAGATCATGTAAAAAATCTGAAATCTGCAAATACACAAATAAATCTGGAGACCTAATAACGCTGCCCACTAAGCTCATTGTTGACAACAGAAAATATATTTTGAAAGCTACCAGTGTAACCAAAACAAGAAAAGTGAACTAAACTATCCCAAAGTTTCCTAAACATCATAAATAAATTCAAATAAAAATGAAAAGTTATTCCGAAATTTCTGCCTTACTGATGCAATTGTCGATGACTGGTGGGTAAAATTAGTAAAATATAAAAGTGTAGGGATAAGATAAAATTAATTTTATGGGTGGTAACAACACTATGGCTTACGCCCTTCCCGAAAAGTGTAGGGACATTTAGGTGTCCCGCCAAAGTTGTGGCGGGACGCGGGACAGTTTTGGAAAAGAAGGGACAATCCCGACAAAATTGGGACTCTCTAGTGTCGAGGCGTAAGGAACATACTATACACACAGAGAATTGGTCCTGCCGTGGTGGTGTAATGGACAGCATACCAAAGCGGCACTCGGAAATCCGTAATTGAATTTTTATTTAAGGTCTTTAGATAACTTTGGCTCAGGCCGGATGGATGATGAGGGGATGAATTGGTGGAATTAAGAATGTGGTAGGAAACAGGAGAACCCGAGAAAACCCACGCAAACGGCGTTTGTCTACGACAAAGCCCACATAGCGTGAGCTGGGATAACCGAGGACCCAAAGCACCACAGGTGAGCGCTCTAGCATTGAGTTAACGCGTCCCTGGAAGGTCCGGATTCGAGTCCCTGTCAAGACGACTGTTAATTCTTCTGTGTTAATTTCAATACATACATTTGTTCTGCACTGTAGTTATTTGCTGTCTGGAGCAAGAAGTTTGCAGCAGCGCGTGGAGCTGCTCACTGAAAACTTTCATGCCTTGTATCCTGGAGGACGAAGTTGACATCACGGGTAAGGCTGTCCTGATTGATATTTACTCAGGTAATATTGTATAAAGGTCGGGATGGTACCTCGAATCAAGATCTGAATTCATTTTTTACAGTAAACAAGTTAATGACAAGGAGGCCCATTAAATAGTTTCAAGTATCAAAGAAATCCTCTTATCGCGTGCATCGCGCTTTTGATATAAATAATGTGTTGTCTTGCTAGAGCTACTTATTTCCTTCACATGTTCGTTAATCTTTCTACAGATAAATCTTGAGTTCACTACATTTTTTGCTGAAGAAATAGATGTTTTTGCACCTTTAATGTTATTTCATACTGATGTACATTTTCCTCCACGTGACGAAATTAATAACATAATGATATGAAGATACTTTAGATAAACATCACATGTCTGAATTGCACTTAGTTTTGTTCTTACTTCCAATTCTTTCACAAACGTGCATGTCGTCATTCCTATAGTAACTCAACCAGACTTACTGATTATTCATGTGGCTTGTTAAAGGTCACGATTGTTTTTTAAATAGCAAATCCGAATGACGAAATCCAGTTAGAAGAAGCTCTTATCGATCTTCCATATATTCTGGGATATTTAATAATTAAATACTTTAAATAATTTTCATATTACGTAATACATCAAATAACATGCAGGGTTATCAGTGTTCAATACTGGAACAAAGTTTTTCAGTAGATCATTATAAAGGGAAAAACGAAAATGTCATTAGATAATGTAATGATGCTGCTACTTGAAATAAAACATAATCCAGAAAATACTAGATTCAATTGGGAGTTCTGTCAGCATACCTGCTCGTTAATTCCTTACTATGGAATCGAATGGTGTGTTAAACAATCCGAGACAGCAAAGAAACCAAACGTCTTACATTATTGAACATTATTTTATTATTGCAGACACAGCGACTTTTCTGCACACGCGCATGAAATGAACGATATTCTACGAAAATTAGGCCTAATATAGAGATCACATGCGAGCTAAAGATACTAAACGAAAAAATTATATTGCCGTATCAGGTATCTAGTGGACTGTAGTAAACACAATAAAATTTGTCATGATGTTTAACCTAATTTACACTTTCTCAGCATCCAATGAAATTTGGGAGTGATTTTACCGGTGGCCTCGAAAAAGCGTCAGTGTACTTGCCTTCCAGCTTGCAATATGACCACGAGCTGGTCGAGAGGTTAGTGCATTCGCTTTCTATGCGCGTGGTCATGGGCTCAATTCCCGCTAGGTTCCATTGAATGGCGTAATTCGGAGCTCACTTGACCAAAAACTGCATATCCCGTCCTTAGAAGCCCACCAGCTTATTTTAGGACGTTAATATCAATTCAGTAAATTATAGCTGAAATCGTAAGATCGCTGTACATCACTGTGTGCGTATTTTCAAGCGTGTAAGCGTTACTTTGGAAATGCTGGGGTATTGAATCGCCCGATTTCTAACGGAGTCATCCGAAGCAGAAGATTAATTGGCCAGGAGTTGGCCAGGAAATTGAATACTTGAAGTAAATAAGGCACTAAGTGCCATTTTACAACTTCCGAGAAAAAAGCAACTTTTAACATTTTATTTCCATATAAAACAACACGTCTCACCGTTTATAAACACACAATAAAAGGACTAAGCAATGTGTTTGGACTTAGATCGTTATATAAGTTATAGGTCTAACAACATTCATGCTAAACCGCAATTTTCACAAAAAATGGCACTTGGTGCCTTATTTACTTCAAGTCTTCAGTTGTGACTCATATAGGGCAATTCGATTGTTAAAAGAGGATATGTGCCATTAAAATTACAAAGCACATATCCCCTTTTAACAATGACCGATAATTTAGTTCCCCACTTGATGAATAAAGTTAGAATTGTGATTCCACTGCTGATATTTTCGTTCTTGATTCTGTTACAGAAAAAGTTCACAAAATAAGAAGTTATAGAAAGAATAATGTCATTATTGTATCCACTTTTAATTCTTGCATTGTAAAGTTGGAATTTCGTAATATAGATATTTGTATGGATTTATTTTATGCTTAAAACCAAAAGTCTTAACTGTTTTAAGCTTCTTTTATTGTCATTAGTTTATGTAACTAACATTAATGAACTGTTCGGATATTTATGTCCCAAACATGCCACAATTCTGATATGAGGGTTAAACTCTCTTGGCGAATACATTTTCTGGGGAAAGGGATGGGAAATGTCTCATATCATATCCTGACGCTGAACGACTAGTAACGATGAAGAAAGTCCTGAAAAGTATTTAGTCAGGTTTAGCAACGCAAGCAGGTTTTAACGTTGCGTAACTTGCCCACCCAGAGGTCAGCGACTTTCACTATTCGAGTTAAATGATTTGGTTACTATTGACGTTGGGATCAAAACACACTTTCCTTTTCTTTTAACAACCAGAACTTCATTTTTATAATATTTTTATTTAAAAACGGTTTTATATCCAACACCAGTTTTGATTTTAAACATGACATTCAGTGTTTTAAGCAAACTTCGGTTGGTGTTCGAAACCCTGCTTTCTGATTTCTTTAACAAAGTTTTCTACTTGTTCAAATCTAATATTTCAATATTTTACATCGAAATTTAATTTTGGTTGAAACCTTGTTTTTATTTTTTTATTCTAGAACTTTGGTTTCCAGTGGATATCTTACTTAAATGCATTTCGATTCAAGTCTACTGTTCTCTTAGGTTTGATTTTTAAAAATCAAATCGGAAACAAGTTTTTTAACAGAAGAAAAAAAAGCTTTTGAACAAGGAAGAACGAAACCCGGTATTTGAACAATATGCGAAACCCAGATATTGAGAAAATTGAATTTATCTTTTTTTTTTTTTTTTGGATTTCGGTTTCAGAAAAGTAGCCTATTTTGTCCATCACTAACGTTTATTACAGTCCCTAACGTTACCAAATATTAGGAAATTCCCCGTGGTTCAGAGAGAACGGAGACTCGTATATGATAGGTCTATTAGGTCGGTCTATTATAGAACTCGCACAATAACTTTTATATTGTGGATGAATGTATTTGTGCGAGTTTCCTCTGAGTCACTGCCAAGTGTTCGTGGATATGTTGCAATAGCTAGTATGGTTCTTGTTATGTTGGTTTGTTCAAGTTATTTGTATAGGAATCTTCGGATGTTGAACCTCTTCCTATTTCTGTACTTGGCAATGCAAACATGTTTTGTAAGATGAAGTATTCGAGTAAGACAACCCCGGCAGCAAAGTTGAAAGTTTTGGTGTTATTTACATTTTACAGTTTTTACCTTACCTAATTCTTCCGTAGAGGTGGTATTTCATTTTGGGAACCTTATCTTTCAATTTGTAATAAAAAAAAATGCCAAAACAAAAAACAATATTGCTTGTAGCAGGATAGTGAAAAGACAATTATATGGAATAAATTCATAATTATGTTAGAATTATTGTGTTTCTTAAATTAAAATTACGCTTACGTTTAACAGTGATATCATAAAGATTTTGTAAATTCTTAAACGCACTCTCATTGAAACACTTCCCCGTCAGCAAATCGGAAATGGACTAGCGGCGGCATGCGCGCAACTTTTGGCGATCACTGGCGTGTGCCACAGTCGGCACGGATACCTGATCGATAAAATTGCCATTCAATTACCGACGGCGGGGACAAGGTGACTGCCGACTGTTGTCCGCCAGGAACTTGGAAGTAGTCCAGCGGCGGCCCGCTGGCGTGCACCTCTCAGCTGATACCGGGGGAGAAAAATATATATCTATATATACTATATGTGTGTACGGAAAAAAGTTATATTATTGGAGAGACACAGACATGTGTGAGGGCCCTGATAAAGAAAAATCCACTTATAGTAAAACCTCGATCAACCGTCATTCTCTTTATCCGTTATCGTAAAGATGCGCATTTTTTATTAGAAATATATTACGCAATAATAGATTTTTGAATAAAAAGCGTTTTGTTCTTTTTTTTTAAAAAAAAAAAGAAAGAAAAAAAGTTTTCCCCGGCGCACACACGGCAAAATGCACTGTTTAGGTGGACAAAAATCGAATGTTGACTTGATACCAATAGCTTTATAAAACATAAAACCGTGCTACAAGAACCCTAGTGTCAAAGTCGGCAACTATTTGTGTTTGCGATTGCACGAACACTTGCGCAAGGAACGTCGAAACTATCCGATGTGGAAGGAAAAAAATGCAGTTAGTCCAAACCGTAAACACATGCGTAGAAGAACAAATCTGGTTTGTGTTGGTATAATTAAGCTGTACAAAGTACTGTGCCGTGCATTCTGGAGCTACAGGTAGTGCTTTTCAATTTATGATGTTTTATTGATGCTTGTGTTGAGTGATTGTGAAATGAATCTAGACATTTGTAGGTACCTGTTATTTGCAAAATAATAGATCAAAGAATCATTTTTGACGAGCCCTAAAAAAATGAACGTAGTTTGTCGTTCGTGGTTATGTTACTTAGTAAAAGTATAATATAAAAAGAGCAGGTACAACAAAGGACCACTTTGTTAAATAGAGCGCATTGTGTACAGGGAGTGCAAGCAGTATGAACACTAATTCGCCTGGGAACAGAATCGTTGTTACCGAAAATGAACTATTTTTAGTGTTAAAAAGCGCAATTTCTTTGGGTTATCACGTGCTAAATGTAATGCAAACGTGTTCAAATACATTTTGGATAAAGTAAATGTGTCCAGTTGTCCTACAGACATTGAAAAATCCGTAAAAACTGTAGTGAAAGTGTTTGTGTCAAAACTAATTGCAAAGTGGAAAACGAGTAGAAACATTTATGAAAAATGTGTACAGAAGAACTCTAAATGGCTTGAACTGGAACTGAACTTACCATCGTTGATAAATGTCTCAGCACCAGCAACAAACTCAAAAACGGGGTAGGCCGAAGAAACCTTTTTTCCGAGTGTTCCGACAGAGGAAAATCTCCCGATGTCACGTCGCTCGTTACCAACGTGGATCATCGAACATTGTCATATGCTGCTCAAAAAGCTTAGTAAAGAGTGGAAAAAGAATGGCTGCTGAAGGTGTAAAACTTGCAACGAATGCCTCTCCACGAAGACTCAAAAAATTAAAATGGCGCATATGGAAATCCTTCCGACTGTAACACCTTATATGCCAGAAGAAGTTCTTGATCTTTATATCGATTCGAAACTAAGTAAAGAATATTATATACACATACAAACTGGTGCTAAAAAAGAGGGGCAAACATATACATGACATAACATAACATATACCCTACAATGTTATAGCGCAAATGAAACAAGACTGTTAACCCAAGAATATTTCCATTACAGAGAGTGAGGCTCAGATTCCTTTGCAAGAGTTGGAAGGCCATACTGTCAAACGTTTAGTAAAAGTGCAATCAGAGGTATTGGAAAAGCGTCCACCACATGAGGTCGACACGGTAAATATTATCTACAAGTGGGGTTTGGATGGGAGTGGTGGCCACAGTATTTATAAACAAAACTTTAAAAGTATTGCGAAATATTCTGATTCTAACATTATTTTGTGCATCTTGGTCCCACTCGAGATGCCAGTAACGAGAGGTGCTACAAAAGACATTCTTCGAAAAAATCCAAGTACTTCAAGCACTAGACATTGCCGTTCTATAGCGTTTAAAGCGAAACAAGAAACTGAGGCTGACACGACGCACGAATTTAATAACATACAAGCACAGATTGTCGAACTTCATCCAACAATTATTACCCTCACGAATGGAAAGGAAGTGTCTTTCAGTCACACCCTCGTTTATACGATGCTGGATGGCATAACGGTTAAGCTATTAACGGACACTCCTTCTAACCAAACTTGCAACATTTGTCAAGCTACCCCTAAATACATGAACAATCTAGCAGAAGTTGCCAGGTGAAAGTGTAGTACTGATACATTCACATTTGGAATTTCAGTACTTCACGCATATTTACGATATTTTGAGATTTTGCTACACATTTCGTACAAGCTAACCTTAAAGCAATGGTAGGCACGTGGCAAAGAAGCGACAGATAAAATATTTGAGCGGAAGAACACAATAACGCATAAGTTTTATGAAGAAATGGGTCTAGTTGTTTATCAGCCGAATCAAGGAGGGGGCAACAGTAATGAAGGGAACACTGCAAGAAAATTTGCAGAAATTACAGGTATTGACGCTAGAATTATTACACGTTTTGCAAACATTTTGAGCGCTTTGTCCAGCTGCCATTATATCAAAAAAGAAGTATTTAAAACCTACTGTTTCGACACAGCATATTTATTGGTCGAGTTGTATAGGTGGTATAAGATGACTGCATCTGTACACAAGTTTCTCATACATGGCGCTGACATAGTCAAACCACTGCCACTGCCAGTGGGACAGTTGTCTGAAGATGTCTTGGAGGCTAGTCACAAGGACTATAAGAACATTCGTCTTTTCCACTCCAGAAAAACATTTAGAGTGAATACCAATACTGATATACTGCATATGATGATGGTATCATCCGATCCGGTCATTTCCGCCAACAGGAAAGCACCTAGAGAAAAACAGAAAACCTTTTTCACAGGAAGTGATTGCTTTGCTAAACATTCCCAATATCCTACAGAATGTATCTATGGACCGCGCCGATGACATCGATGAGGATATCCATTATGAAGAAAATGACTAACATGAATTTTGAGGATGATACAAATACTCAGTTTGTCATTTATTAGAGTATTATGTATTGTAAATAAATGTAAAATTATTTTTCTCTTTCATATTTATTGTCTCGTATTTATAGATAACACAACCCTCACGTATGTGTAGGCTGTATTTTTATCCCCATCTTACTCCTCTTGGGTAACATATCACTGCTAACAGCAGCTGCAATTATTCTTGTAGTTATTATATTTTTGACCATCTACATAGTGTATTTTGCCGTGTGTGCGGCGGTGGTTTGGAAGTGCTATTTACAGTACAAAGAATGTGGGTAGAGTGTGTGGGGATAATGATGCGCAGGCGCAGTAGACCGATTCTGTGTGAGCGACTTCCCTATACTATAAGTATAGCAGTTCTGTACTACTCTTATTGAAACATATTTTTGTCAATAAAATACAGTATGTATGTACACTGTACTGTATTATCAATTCGTACACGGTTTCATTTTAATTTCTTTTCCAAACCATTTGAAATCTCGTTACTGTACACGTTTATAATGAAATTTCTGTTAGCCGTCTGTTCAGTTAACCGTCACAGTCCCGGTCCCGACAGTGACAGTTAATGGAGGTTCCACTGTATTTCGTCTTAACGTGTAGTGTGAAAAGCCTCCAGTTGTCTGCGGTGGGGTTTGAACCCATGAACTTCTAATATTGTTACCCGACATTCTCTTCATTAAGCTATCGGGGCATCACTGTGTGCTGTTTTTTTATTGTTCCTTTTATAGTACGGGGTAAGACTTTCTGTTTCTGTGCTTAGGCTTAAAGTCCCTGCTGAGATGGTTGTTTAGATCACATGTTTGTGCTACGAAAAAGAAAGAAAGCTTTTAGTTAAGTCAATCACGATACTAGAGCGAAGCGAGAATTTTCCTTTTACCCGGGCAGGAACTCTATCCAGGTTACGAAACATTGTAATTTTGACTACTCATGACCCGGCGCCAGGGACGTATTTAGGTGTGGTACCGGGAGAACCGCACCCTCAGAAGTACAGAGATTTATGCAGAATTAGTATAAGTTTAGAAGTAATTATATAAATTTAATATACATTTCATACTTAGACACACCTTAGGCCCCTCCAAAGGCATTCCACATCTCCCGAAACAATTTATAGATACTTGCCTGTCTGGCACCCGAGGAACATGCTTTTCCAGCCCCCCTCAATTTTTGTATTTTCAAAAATTTTACTTTCATGCCTTTTGAGTAACTTTGGAACATTGAAAGGGGGAGGATGTAGGAAGGAAGTAGGTCAGGGCCTAGTTTGAAGGTACTATCCAGGCATTCACCTGATGTAGCTGATGTAAAACTCTGAAAAACTTCAGTCATGATGGTCAGGGTGGAGTTCCAACCCGTGTGCCTCCCCATTGCCGTTCCGAAGTCCGGGACGTTACCACCTGGAAGGCTGGGTCGGTATGTTTCAGGTATTATATACATATATATATTTGAAAGACATGTTGCCTACAGTACTTACATCCAGCGAAATATTCATGTACGTAGCACTGTTATATAACAGCAATATGAATACTCATAAGTGGAGATCGAAATATATGGGGATCTTAAATCTTTCATCATATAGCACACCGTCAGCCACAGAACAGATATGAGTGTTACTTTAAAATAACAAGTGTAAAGTGAATCATATGACGTAGAATTAAATCTTTTTCCTGGTGGGGCGTCTCTCCCATTTTGCCTGGCGAGACTTTCCACTTCAGTACTTTCCCGCCAAGTGCCAAACATGGACAAAAACAGAATGACGACTGACAACGGCTTTCCTGCTGACCGTTTTTCACAACTTCGACTACAGAAATGAATTAATAGTATATTTTCCTAAAGATTATGTATTCTTTAATATTAAATTATGATGCAGAAACGCGTCATATTTTCCTATATCAGCTAAAAACGCCAACTTAACAACATCCAATCTTCACCACTCGTGCTTCCCGCACAGATCTCGACATAACTGACACTCATATTACATTGTTCGTGGTAACTTTCGAAATATGGTAACTGGGGTATATCTCCTGGAATTTCCTTATAATTCACACATCGTTGATGAACATAGGATTAATTTCTAAAATAAATGGAAAATATTAATTTGTTGTTTATGATATGTTTCAAAAACACATTTAAAGTACTGTATTTTAGAGTGTGTTATGGAAATGTGGTATGTAATGCAGGAAATATTTCGGGATTTAAAAAAAAATATTTATCTTCAGAACATATATTTAAAAAAAAAATATTGCTTTAAAATATTTTAAGAATGTTAGAAAATATTTGTCTAATGTGTAGGTACGTAGTCTGAAATATTTATGACTGATGTATTCTAGATATATTTTTATCGTGATAAGCAAGTTGACATATAAAAGGAAAGTAATTCAGTCGAGATATTACATGAATCAAGATTGACATAAGAACCGTGACATTTACATAGAAATTATTATGAAGTTCAACCTGCTTCAGGTAATGGTACGTATGTTCAGAAATTTTTCTATAAGATCAAACCAGTTGTTAAACAATTACGCAATACAACATTTGTGTGAACACAGGTGCGGAATACGAAAGATACAGAAACACACGAGATATTCAAATGTAGAATAAACGAGATAATATTCTCATATTCATGTTCCTTTTATCTAGATTTAGAAAATTTTTATACATCACATGGGATCACAGTTTTTTTCTCTTACTTGCGATGACACTATTTGAGTTATATGATATCGAATTTAGCTATTGCCATACTCCGTCAACAAGATATTCCTCTATGGTTTACAAAACTCGCAAGTTCATCGCCGTAGTAACAAACGTTCTCCATAAGATTCTATCCTGAGCAAGATCAAGCCAGTTTTCATCACAAACACTTACATCTCAAAGATCGCTTGTAATATTGTCCTCCCAACGTAGTCTCGGTCTTCTCGACGGTCTCTTTCTCTCCGGCTTATCAACCATGATGGAATATAATCTTTGTTTCTCTCCCATCCGAGCTACGTGACCTGCCCATCTTAGTCGTCGTGATTTCATTATTCTTACAACATCGGATGAGTCGTAAAGTCCGTGAAGTTCTTTTATTCCCCAGTCATCTCGTCACATTTCGGCCCGTATATCTCTCTTAATATCTTATTTTCAAACACTCGTAATTTGTGTTCATCTGCTAGGGTCTTACATCTTACTCCAACTTTCGCAACCGTAAAGTATTACCAGCAGAATAACCGTTCTGTATATTTTCAATTTCAACTTCCTTGATATTAATCGCCAGGTTCGGAGTTTCTGGACTGAGTATAAACATGCGTTGCCCGATGTCAAGCGACTTTTTATTTCTTCCATGACCTCGTCCATGCTCCCAAGTATTTAATTTTTTTCACTTTTTCTATGTTCTCATTCGTAATTGTTATGTATCTATTTCCTTCATTCTCAGTGTTTCGGCTTGTTATTATGTATTTTGTTTTCTCTATGTTTACCTCGCACGCTTCTACTAAGACATCGGTGTTACTTTGTAGTACATCTATATCGTCCCCTATTAAATCTACATCATGCGCATATATGAACAGTTGATTCAAGCCATTCAATGTTAGTCCCTTTTTGTCCTCTTTTATTTTCTGAATCGCATATTCTAACGCAAAGTTAAACATTAATGGTGACAAGACATCACCTTGTTTCAATCCGTTGCGAACCTCGAAACTATCTGACATATTACCTATCAGTATTACCTGCTTACGGCGTCGCTGAGACACATCCTCACTAGTTGAAAAAGTTTTTCCGGTATACGAGGATATTGTATAGTTTTCCCTTTTGATAGAGTCATATGATTCATAACATCAATGAAAAACTGGTGAACAGTCCCATTGTATTCCCATTTTTTCTCTAACAATATAAGATTTGTCTCAAGGCGAAAATCTGGTCAACGTGGATCTATTTCTTCTAAATCCACATGGGTGATCTCCAATTATTTCATCTACGTATACGCTTAGACGAGTTAGCAAGATATTACTTAGTACTTTGTAACATGTTGGGAGTAATGAGATTGAAGCGTATGGGCGAACAAACGTCTATGTTACGTTTTGTTTGTGTTGAAAAAAAAAGGGAAAGAAGTTGAAACTTGTACGCAGAGCGGTGTGGCGCTGTATGATGTCACAAAGATATCCATCAATCCAACACAGTGTTTATTAGTGACGGGCAAAACGGCTACTTTTTCGTAGCAGTGACTGCAGCAACCTCTATTTAAAAATAACAGTTTAGGAAAAACCTTTCTAAATGGGAGTTATTTGGTAAAAACAGTGTAAAAGCCCCAATTTAGACTAACTTAATTTTCTGTAGCTTGTTATCTGAATAATAGAGTGATAGACTGCCGTTAGCACTTGGTAGAGTAGTTCATATTATAACTGTTGGAAAATTGAGGTGGTCTATGGGAAAAGGGCATATACGAGAAAATTGCATTTTCAGAAAATCGCTGAGAAAGTTTTCATTGTTGAACTGAAAGAGACTGAAGCATAGTTGAAGGAAACAATTAATCGACAAACAAATTTGGTCTCTTCTAAAGGAATACGTATGTATACTTACTTGACACATCAGAAATCGAGTTTATAATTACGTACTGAAAGAAACCTATTATGTGCCCTTTTTCCATAGACACATTATGGAACGTAAAAACCCTGAGTAATCCAAAAGAAAAAAAACTATGGAAGTAACGATATGTATTTGAATGTACAAAAATACACTTTATACTTCTTATTGTTTTGTATTTTCTTTTCTTACCTTGTTTTGAACATCTCTTCTTTGATTTTGATTACGACATACTTCATACTTGAATATCTCTGCAGCTACATTAGCTTTGATTTTGATTACGGCATACTTCATGATCGTCAATTGATGGACTGGAGATACAGGTTTAGAAAGGAACACAGTAGTACAGTTACACTTTTAAGTCAAACTTCCGCCTTTTTGCCATTTCACCCCTTGTCCACTGGCGTAGGTGGTATCTGAACCACTGGTAGGCCTTTTTGGACCTTTATGTATGACATATATAATTTTCGTGAAAATGGGATAATATTTACTATGTGAAAAATCAGTTGAAAATTTACATATATATATATATAT
>JAGDQP010019633.1:7809-34581 GCA_022664845.1 Lepisma saccharinum | reverse complement strand
CCAGCTTTGGCCAATAGGAGAGGCATTGTGTTCCACCAGGACAACGCCAGGCCACACACATCGATAGTGACTCGCCAGAAGCTCCGGGAGCTTGGTTGGGAGGTTCTTATGCATCCACCTTATAGTCCGGACCTGGCACCGAGTGATTACCATCTGTTCCTGTCCATGGCGAACACGTTTGCTGGTGAAAAATTCGCTTCAAGAGAGGCTTGTGAAAATCGACTGTCTCAATTTTTTGCCAATAGGGACAAGGGCTTCTATGAGAGAGGCATCATGATATTACCTTCCAAATGGCAACACGTTATCGAACAAAACGGCGCATATGTGACCTAAATCGGATCATTCTAACTATGGTAAGTCAAGCCTTCAATGTCATGCAAAAAGAATGGATTACTTTTTACTACACCAGATATAAAAAAGAAAAATCGAAAGAAAGAAAGTTAGAAAGAAAGAAAGAAAGACTGACAGAAATGTACGTCAGTAGGGAAAAGTGGAGAAATGGCGCTCAAAGGGTACGCTTACCCCTCCCCAGCAGTTTCTATGCCTTCACTGTGACTGTAACCAGAGCTGACACTTAGAGCCCGATGGTAGCAGCCAGCAGAGTGAAGGCACCAGAAGCAGACCTTACGGCGTAGGCGCAGGATAAAGAAATAGATTCTCACTGAACTTGAAGTAAAATTGGAAGAAGAAAAATTGCAAAGTAAATAGAATGAAATAATGATTTTTAGTGTTGAATAATTGTTATGAATAATGATCGTACCTACTCTTCGTTTTGAAGTGCTTATAGGGCAAGGAATCTGTGTTGTCTCCTAGTGAAGAACTAAAATCTTAGAATGGCGACTGTTGGGCAATGACAATCAGCCTGAGTGGTATTATGTTTCAAAACAATTTAATCACATTAGGTAAAAATAACCTCTTCCTAACCAACACGCTTTTGTTACAAGTCAGTACATAGGATATACTTGGGTTCCACATTGAATTGATTCATGTTCTTTTGGGCATCTAAGGCTCCGACAGGGAGAGGAGAGGGAACGGATGTGGAAATGTGTTGGTCAGGGTTTAAGTTGAAGGTACCATTCCGGCATTTGTGTGGTGAAATTGAGGAAAAACTTGGGAAAAATCTGTCAGGATGGTCGGCCGCTGGAGTCGATCTCAGGACCTCCAGAATCCTAAGCCAACGTTCTGCCACTGAGCCACGTCCACTATGATCTTCTGTGGATAAACATGATGATACCGTGTCCCTGGTTGATGAGTGGTAACATTCGCTGCCTTGTTATCAAGGGATCCTGAGTTCGATTCCCGGTGGGGACACAACTAGTTCGGAGCCCACGTTAAACTGTAGGTCCCGTCCTTAGGAGCTTATCAGCTAGTTTAGAACGTTAATTACAGTTCAGTCAATGACGATACCGTGGAATGGGATAAATAGAACCCAGTGGGGTGAATGGAGACAAAAATGTTACTTATTAAGCGTTTCCGATATTGGTGAGCGTAATTATCCTACCAGTTGGGCAATCCCGCTCAAGTGTATCTCTTTGCATTATGAAGTATGTAGGGCTAGGTAACAAGATCATCGAATTAAATGACACGCATAATTATGCTACAAACATTGCTCTCTCTAACACACTTTTCATTTTATTTCTATTATGTATAGTTTTTTTTAAATATTGACAATTTTCCTTAGGTGGGTACAATTCCCCCACTCTCCCTACGCTGCATATATAATGTGCACATGCTTTACAAAGGAAGTTGACATTTTTGTGTGAATTAGCTAACAACCGATACATACATACGGACGAACGTATTTTGAATTTAATGTAATGATTTCGTAGACTCCGGTAAATAGAATCATCTCATAACTAATAACTTCCACATGAAAAAAGGTAACATTAAACGGATTTGATTATTGCTTTTTATAAGCATTCTAGCTCAGAGACGGATGCATCACATGATTACTTTTCTATTTACTAAATTAGGTCGTGTTGAAAATGGCATATTTCAAGATGGCGTCGAAAAATAACTAAACTTCTTATTCCTTCTGACGCATTCGTAACATTGGTAGGCTTATTTTGTGTACTTCATAACACAGTTTTCCTCTTCTACCACCAAATTTTAAGCTCTCTTCCCTCATTCAATGTGGTCCTCAGCAGTTAAGACTTTGTCCATATCAATTCTTCATATGTTCTATCGCATCCCACATGTCCCATTTTGCTACCCGATTTTTCATTAGGACACTTCTCATCTAAGATCTATGTTAACCAATAAATGAGCCCGCAGATTTTAATTGGAGGGGCCAGTGCCCAAAAGTATAAATCATCTCCACATTAGAAAATCATTTCTACGTATGCATATAGTTTTGAACCCAAAGGTAAAAGTGAACGCTACCTCCGTGAACCATCCCGATTCTGCGGATGTCGAAACATACATCGAACATTGTTATTTCCTTAGCAGACAAAGTAGCTTACATGACATTTTGTAAAGAAAGAAGATAAAAACAATATTTTGTGGTCATTTCCCATGGGATACAGAGAAAAAACTGATTTTGGACACTTACAAGGGAGCATTCCCAACTGATCAGACGATATTAATATGGCCCACAATCTGCCATATTTTTATGTAATAATTATTTGAAATTGTGAAATTGGTCCTATTTTCAGTGAGTGAAAAGTCGTAGTACAGCCTTGTAGTTCACAAACCATCAAGGAAATGAAGTGTCGTAGTACACAGATGTAAAATGTTGGGAAATAGCTACATTTTGGTGTATATGATCAACGTGGCCGCCATATTGAAATCCGCCATATTGGATAGAGGTCATCTTTTTAAATAGCAAGTAGGTCATGTGACATATCAAAAACACGAGAATGTTCCCAGAAAGTCATTCCGGGTGTAAGATTTTACCTACCCCTTACGATGTTGGAGTCATCTTCATTGAAAGTTTGCAGCACATGTGTTCATTTATCCATCATTGCTTTAACTCAGACTTCTATCCAATATGGCGGATTTCGAAGATGGCGGCCACGTTGATACTGTATTCCAAAATGTATCCCCTACCCTTCTGTTCTACATTTGCGATCTACGATGCTTCAGTTCCTCATCGGTTTGCGAGAAACAAGATTGTACTGGAGGTCGATTCATATATCAAGCGTCAAACTTACAGTGAAGGTAATTCCGACAAGGTAAGAGGTAAGTCAAATCTGACATCTAGAATGACTTTCTGGGAACATTCCCGTGTTTTTTCTATTTGTCACACGACCCACTTGCTATTTAAAAAAAAACAATCTATCCAATATGGCGGATTTCAAGATGGCGGCCAAGTTGATCATATATAGAATAATGTAGTCCTTTCCCACCATTCCACGTTTGAGAACTACGATACTTCATTTCCTTGACGGTTTGTGAACTACAAGGTTGTAGAGCTATTGCGACATTTTACTCACTGCATATTGGACCAATTTCACAATTTCAAATAATTATTACATAAAAATATGGCAGATCGTAAGTCTTTTAATCTTATTTCCGGTGTATATGTTCGATGATCAGTTGGGAATGTTACCTTGTTACCTAGTGATTACCTCCTTAAATAAAAATACCGAAATACGATTCCAATGCTTCGGTTGACTCACAAAAGAACATAGCACCTATTTCCTTACACTCAACTTACATTTATGGGCCAGATAGGCACCTATGGTCCAAGCGTTAATCTCTGAAAGATGGAATGTGACATGATTAGGCATAGTTGTCTATCGGGCTCATAAAATTAAGTTATTTTTCTTAAAAGAATGCTATGTTCCCAATATACATTGAAATTCGTTAGCCGTTAATCTAGAATTTTCATTTTTTGCGCTACCAAAACTGAGAAATGGTTCTCAACTAGGACGCCCCAAAAATAATGCTGTCTGTAGTCATCTCAAGGATCTTTTTTTTATCACAGTGACATTAATATTTCTCAAGAAGGTAGGATCATTTGTTTTGCTCTCTAGCATCAGCTCTCTAAAGTTTTGTGGTTTGTCACAAGTTTACGAGTACAAAGCAAAGATGAAACACAATACTGCAGAGAATGCAAATCGTATTACAAAACGGAAGCAGGCAAGAATTGCATTTGTTTCTAGTTCCGGAATACAAATGGTTTTCGTTCGAGACAAGAAAATTTTATGTTTGTAGTGTAACGGAACAGAAGAACGAACGAAGATACTATTCAATTCTGTTCCTTTTCTCTTAAGCATAGAAAGAAGCTATTCAGTTCGTTTTAGTGTATACTAATGAAAATTAATGACATCTTGTTATCCTATCACAAGTAAGACTTATTAAAGGGGCATTAAGTAAAAGGGAACCCGGTCTAACGGGAGAGGGATATGAATGTACAATTCCTCATTGGCCACTGATGGCAACTAAGATAACCACTTCTCTTGATGCAAATGCTGCTTAGAGAACATAAAACACAAGAAATTTGTCAAGTTGGAAGGAGTCTAGTGAAGAACAGATGTTACGGATCTGAAATATAGAAGTTGTTTTGTACGTATTGGCTGTCTACATAGAAGAAACTGGATTGTGCCACGGAAAGAGAGAGAGAGAAAAAAACTAGTGAATAAAAACAAGAATACTATTTTCTCTTTTATCACTTTCATTGAAGAGATTCGTAGATAACTGTTTCTGAGTTAATCTTTAATCAGATCCAAAAGAGGTTACACAAGGAGGCAAAAGATAAAAAATGGTTTTTACTCTGTGTGTTTTTTACGAATGCGATAAGAAAAATAATCGGACTCCTGTTTTCTTCTAGAAAGGGAGGACAATTTTGCCTTTTCTTTCTTATGAGAGCGCTATCGTTTGGCTTCCAATGTCAGGTCTCTTGTTCCCACTGTCGCTCCAAGTTTCATCAACACAGGACTATTGTGGTCGATTACTCCAGCAGAATGATGATGATACTGAAGTCCTCTGGTATTCTGTAGTACTACACTCCTCAGCACGTTTTCTTTTTAACCTGTTCCTCTCCTTTGCCTTCGTAAGATCCCTTCAAGGTTTATATTTTTTGGCCAATGTCCTCTGTTCTCTTCTATTGTCTCCAATACCTGTGTCACTTTCCGTTGAAATACGCTTGAGTGACCCCACAAACCAGACACACACACTCATACATGTAACATCGACCTATGCCTCCTATTGCTATTTGGGCTTCCTTCTAGATATAACCCCCCAGCCACAGTTATGTATATCCAGGTGAGTCCTTGTTTCCTCCTTTTTTCTGGTAACTCGACCGGACCTGTTCATCCAATTCAGGTTCCAAAGAAAAGAAGTCTCACGACTTCTGTCAAATGGTGTCTTCCATGAACCGGAAGAACGCTTACGGGTGTGTCTCTCTGATGACGACAGGCATTACTGAGTTCACAAAAGATATTACAAAAAAACTTGACACCACAACTTCAGTGCAATGTGTCTACTGTCATTTCCTGTTTAACTGATCAAGATTAACTTTCTGCCAATTGATTACTTATGACAAACTCTTTCACTTTATCTATATTTTCTTGGCAATTAGATTTCAGGTATACACACCTTCTCAAACTAGTTGAATAATTATTAACGTGTTGCAAACAAGTTACATTCTTGTGTAGACACTTAGGTTCAAAGAAACAATTGACTCATCCAGTTCGAAAAGGGTCCCAAAACTTCAAATTTTATGCCAAAAATTAATTTAACTTCCTCTTTGGCAGATTGATGTATCCACCAAATGATCATATACGATGATGGATGAACGATTCAATTGAGTTAGACGTTCGGGTTAAAAGCATTAAAGTTATCCATATCTTGGTCATAAATTCATAATTAATTATCCAGTTCCAAATAATCTTACCGGGCGGCCGCCACAATCATATCGTGTCTCAGTGGTAACATTAAGGTGCTCAATCCCAGTAGTTAACCATCCTGACTGAGATATTTCCAAGTTTTTTCCTGTTACGCCAGGCAAATGCCGGGATGGTACCTTCTCACCATCTTCTCACATCCCTTTCCCTCCCCTGTCCCGGCCTGAGCCTTAGATGTCTAAAACCATGAATGAGATTCAAAATTCCAAATAATATTCTTCCACTTGTGCAAGGTATACCACTAGGGAGTAAGAAATTAGGTGCTGAGTCTTTTAGTTAGGAAAATACTAGGGAATTCCCCAAATTTTAGACTATAATAAATATACCTGACATATCACATTACTAGTAAAGAGCAATTGATGAAATCCAATAATAAGGCTAATTTATTTACATTCTTTGGTGGTTGGACCAGCTACTAATGTGCTGTAATATTTGTCGGTGAGCATTTTTTCTGTGTAAAGAGATAAAACGACCAATAGTGGGTAGTTTCCAGTGGTAAGATTTATTGAAACTTCCTTATAACTTTAGTGAGAGAGCAAATTGCCACATGAAATAATTGAACTGTGTACTTCCATATGGTATAACAACCAATGTGTCTACTTTTCTGTACGTTAAAATATGTTCTTTGCTCGATCTGAGGTACTAGCTTTGTTAAATAGTGTCAAACAAAGATACTTTGTTCCTAACTCAGTTATGACTCATTGCTAAAAGCAATTTAGGGCACTGAAACAATAAGAATGCTGTCTGATGTAAGGAATCGCTGTAAATACAGCTGGTATTTCCTTAATAACCCCTGCAAGAGTCAACAGTTACGTATTAAGTCATTAGAGCACGTTTTCAAAGAGGTGTTTCCATTAAGAACTACGGTAATTGCAAAGTTTGACAAACTCGCGCGACATTCCGCTTAGACTTCCAAAAGGCAACAAACAGTGAATTTGCATTGCATCATTGTTATCAAAAAAGCCTATAAAATAAAAGATAAAAACTAAACAAAGCCAATAGCACAATTTGATACAAATGTCTTACCTTGTAGTTGTTGCTAATGTAACAGCACGTCAAATCAAGGGAAAACATATACGACGTATCCATTCACACGTAAGTGTTTCTTTGATTCACTTTAATGCAAAAAACCACACAAAGCAAAGACAGAAAAATCGCTAAATGAATCACTACGAAAATCCCACTAACACGTAAGAAGTGTGTTCATTAATAATTTGCTTTCCATAACACATCAACATTCAAAGAGAAATGGGTAAGACCACAAGAAAAATTCTTTCAACACACTTCTCCCCCGTTGTTATTTTGGTTTCGGATTTTTCATTGTTGTTCGGTACTTTACAAGGTATAGCAACCACTTTCCCTTGACTCCAAGATTAGATACAGAATTTTAGGAAAACTTTCACTTGTCTACTTTCTTATGCAAGCTGGCTGTTAGAAACTTTCTTTAGACTATCATCGGCAAAGGTTCGTAGATTACTATCAAACCCTCTCTCTCTTTCTCTCTCTAGGCGTTACGATTTTGGTAGTCCGTATGAAATATATGGATTTTGTCAACTGTTTCTTTTTAATACCAAAACCTAACACAGTGAACTTTTCCATTTTGGCTTCAGCAGTAAATGCTGTGAAATCTTAAAACCACTTTGTCCGTGTGTCTGTAGGTCGACAACTTTCAACTCACGAACTATTAGGGCTAGGAAGATGGTTGAGGTGTTGTTGAAAAGGTCTCGGCGAGACTAGCTTAAACGCGTGTAGATCGTACATGTTGCAGGACAAGAGATAGGGTAACAGTCGAAAATGTCTTGCAAATACCTTTAAATTTTCGTTTTCATAGGTCTGTTTCTCAGTTATATGAATATTAACACATCGAACAGCCTGTAAATTGATACATGCATACCCTAATTTGTAAATCAAAACTTCAATTAATTATGGTGATCTGATCCGAAGATCCCTGGACGAGATAACTGATTGCCATTTTTCATTGTCTTCCATCAAAAGGAGATTACACCCTAAGAATGGGACCAACTGAATCCAGTATCTCTATATTGAATGTATTCCCACTTTGAATCGAACCCGAGACCAGTTTGTTTATAAGTGAAGAGTGAAATCACTCACCCGCCCAGAAATAATAGCACTTTAATGAAAATAGCACGAAAGCAACAAAACATCTTTGTTAATATAAAATTACTTTTGAAGGACAAAATTCCAATTAATATTGCCTTTTATCATTTTTAACTATTAGAATTAAAATTATTTCTAATAATTTATTAGTTCGAGATAGGTACTATTACTAACAGAATCAACTCCCGCGACTCCCAAGTGCCTGGTATGAATTACCTTCTTTGAGATACTATAGTTTCTCACCTACACTTTTCCATTGCCTTAGACGAAAACAATTTGTCTGTGATATTATGGAAAGAATCCATCTGGTATTTTATTCGATCACTTCACTTTTGATAATTGTGATCACTTCCGGAAGATTAAGTGCATACAATTCTACAACTTCTTAATTTCAACTACTATAGTTTCTATTTTCCCGAAAGAGTACAAGGAATCATCTCTCGAGCTTAGGAAAGTCCCTCGTCTAATGAGTGATTTCGCACGTAGGTTTGCAGTCACGGTGTCCCACGCTACCATGCAGCACAAATATGTTCAGGAGATGTGCTACAGATGTTGCAATAACATATCCTTTAACATTGTACTGATATATAAATATTCAGAGTTAACGCATATTTTGAGATACTTTACGAATATTGCAAAGATGGTTTGTTCTTTTGAAATACTTTCCTAATATTCTAGGGATATTCCGATAACGCTAACCTAGAATATCCTTTCAATACGGTGTATTGTCAAACGCTAGGAATGTCTTTATTGGGCCAAATACTCTCAGGTATTATACGATACATATTAGGGATCAAAATGGATTTTACTAAAATATTCTGTACTGTATGAGTTGATTCGGAACCAAATGAAAGTTGTTGGTCGGGAACACAAACGTAAGGTTTGACCTTAACATATCATCTCCATGTAATGGAAGCCAAATAGGCAGATAAACCAGCGAATTTTTGCCTCTGTACGTTTTGCCACTTTTATAAAAATGAATGAGTGCCCACCAGCGTACGTAAATCAACTTTTTAATTGGTACTCACACTGCAAAGATAATGAAGAATGATTGAATTAGTTAAAAATATTTGAACGAGTAGAATAATTGTGTAGAGGCGCTGTATATCAGAACGAATTACAATATTTTTGGTTCTGACTTTGAAAAAAATGAAGATAACTTTACAGAAATTTAGTGTCTCAGTAATGAATCTTTCACTGCTTCTGTTCCTTCCTTTTCTTTAAAGCTAGGCTACTATACCATTAGAGATATTATAATTAAATATATTATCATTTTGAAGCATTCATTTTATAATCTAAGTATCCCCGTACACTTTTAACGCATCTCAGTTCCTTTACAACTTTACACTTGAATTTCATCTCGTAATACCAGCTTGTGTTCGTCATTCTTGTCCTTACAAATGTCATCGAGATATTTTAAGTTTCAGTGCTTCAAAAATGGCGTATTTGGAAATGGCTATAAGATTCTTCCTAAAGGAAGAGGAACAAGAAAGTATTCGGACGAAAAACCACGAAATTCGAGGCGCTATGCATTTCAGAGCTGAAACAGGTCACCGGATCAAGTTTTGGACCGGGTCACCGTATCTATGCTGGAGGGCCGGCCTGACCCGGTGACTAAAGAAGAATTTTAATTATTTCCTTATGTTTAAACAGTTTTTCTTTCAAGCGTGAATGGGGCCGGAGGTGTTAAAATGGATGCAGCACACTTCCGTATGGCACATATCCGTACAGGCTAAAATCTTATATTTTTTCATTTCCGGTATAGCTTACAATGACATAAGATGACAGGTACCTGTTTCCAGATAACATTAACAAATTTCCGTACATGTTCTAGATGGATGCTTTATCAGGTTATGCTATCTTTCGTTAAAGTAGAAATACACTCAAAAGGTGTCCCTATAGCACAAAACTAGTATATACGCAAACTGGTTTGACCCGGTTGCCATGACAAGAGAGCAAAGCTATGCAACAAAAATGTGACACTGGCCTATATATGTAAGATGCACACGAAAAGAAGTACCTTTTCACAAATTTTGTATTTTGGGAAATCTTGCAAAAAGTTTTCAAACTGCTAAACTTTTAATAAGGATTACCAGTTTAAGTAGATGAACTGAATTTTATTTATGCCCTTTTAGTATCTTTGGCTCAGACCGCGATGTGGTAGATAGAGGATAAAGCATCTATCAGCCAGGGCTTTCCTACCATCCTGGCATTCGTCTGGTGAAACTGAGGGTAACACTGGAAAACCTCTTTAAAAAAAGAACAATTCTTTGTCATTTTGATGTTGAATCTTGAAGGAATTGCATGAACCTTGAAATGAATAGCTTTTCGCGTTGTCGGAAACCCGGACAGGAAAACCTTTATTAATCATGAATGGATATAGCTATAGAATACAGCGATGAAATGAAGATGTAACTAATGTAAATTATACATTAGGGCCATACTGTAAGAACTCAGATGTTGTCAGAGTTAAAAAAAAAAAGTTTGTAAGAGTAAAATAAGAGTTGAAGACTTATTCAATCATCTTAAATCCTCATTAAGCAATCGTCAACTTGGATTCTTCTTCAAAACTTTAGATGCAATATTTATGAAAGAAGGAATATTTTATTGGGAATATTAATTTTATTTATCATTGTAATATTAATTTTATTTATCATTGTAATAAACCGATTTTTTGCTGGAGGTTGGGAACCCAGTATCTAAAAAACGAAGCGGACTTCGACACATGATATGTATCCATTATAACTACACTAATCATAAATCCATTATATCAAAGTAAATTGAAGACATGAATTGCAAAACATCCTAAGTCCACTTTTTCCGTTGCATCTATTCGTCGGTATCTATGTTCCAAGGGCTATCCACTTGCTTAAATATTACATCCTAATCTCACCACAGAAGCACTTTTTAATACAAAATAAATTCCGTTGAATAGGATAACATACGAAGACCCTGGACTGTTTTTCGTTCATCCTGAAAAATATACTCCGGTGGACTTGGGGTGCTTTTCAATTCAGTCTTCAATTATGGATTGGACCAACACCAACGGAAGCATCCGAGTTCAGCTGTGACTCAACAGAAACTACCACAACGTAGCGCAACTTAAAGGTCCTTGGACTGAGTTACCTCATAGAAGAGCCGAAAAGCGGATAAATGAAAACACTCATAAGAAAAAAAGAAACAAGAACCAGTTTTGCTGCAAGAATTACGATTATGTTATGAAGTTCTTGGTTCTTGCTTTTGATTAATTACCATAGTTATTGGAATCTCTCCGAAAATACTCATGAGACTAGCGCGTTAAAATATTTCAGTGTCTCCAACATAATGTTTCAAGCACTTGGTGAAACTATATTGTTCTTTTTTAATAAACTTCAGTGCGTTCCAAGCCACAGTGCTACATTCATCAACATGAGCTTTGAAAAACATATCTAAAATAATTTTCGATTCAACTCATTCATGTGGATCACTTTTAAAATAATAATAATAATAATAATAAACTATGAGTGGAAGCAATATTATGTTTTCTATATCAACTTGATTGAAAACTAAATAAAAACCTAATATTATGCAGAGTAGAAACGGTAAATAGTGTCGGTTTTATCCCTGGATGGCATGATATTCCGAATCAACTACCGGGGATAAAATCCTCAGGCACCAGGAAAAACCTCCCCCCTCTCCCCCGACAAATCAAACACTGTATGTATGTATGTAGTTGTGACGCGAGGCGATGTACTTTAGTTGTGACGAGTGTTATTACATATATAGACATTTCTGTATTCACAGATGCATAGTTTCTGTACTCATGTAAAAATCAATACGTCTTTATTAATAATTCCTCATGATCTCCTTAGCAACCATTTCCGGTGTGTTCCTGCTTGACCTTCAGTTTTCTTTGTTGGACTCCCCTCTAACCTCAGACATAGCTACACGTTCTGATAAGACGCACATCTAGACATGTACGGAAAATTAATGTGCTGATGTTATCTGAATGCATGTTCCTGTCATCTTATTTCATTGTAAGCTGTACGGAAATGAAAATGATTTTATCAGATTTTAGCCTGTACGGATATGTACTGTGCGGATCTGTGCCAGATTCATCTCCAGAGCACGGAAAATACGACGCCAAAAATTCCCAGTTCTTTATAGTTCCCAGACCGGGTCAAGTTTCGGACCGGGTCACTGGATAAGCGAAATTTGAATTTTTAAATTTATTTTAAGGTCTTTAGGTACCTCAGACTCAGGCTGGGATAGAGTGATGGAGAGGATGTTTGAAGGTAGACGACCAGGGCCTATTTTGTAGGTACCATTCCAGAATTTGCCTGGTGTGACTGAGGAAAAAACCTGGAAAAACCTCCGTCAGGATAGTCGGCTGTTGGGGTCGATCCCAGGATCTTCCGAATGCTAAGCCAGCGCTCTAGCACTGAGCTACGGCCGATCGGTGGGGTCAGCGATAGTGACCGGGTTTCAGATCTAGCGCATTTATTTCCTTTAAGCAATCGTTGTACTCTTCTAAGTGGCATTTTGCCCTTTGACACGTAACTGACTTAAGCAAAATCTTCCAGTTCACCCAATTGAAAAGAAATTAAATTGATGAGAATATATGATAAATAAAAGTTATGGTGCATAATTTTTAATAAATTATCTTCTATGGGAAAGTACTCTTTTATATAAAATTGTGTAGTGGCAAAAGGTCTGGTGGTAAACGTCCTATATCCGTTAAGCCATCGTCAGTTCAACTTACTTAAAGACAATCATCATCTAAGGCTTGGAACCACTTCGTCGCTCGAAACCTAACCGTTGCGATTTCAAGGCTATAAGTGGGGCTACGGTGGTTTCAATAGTAGAACTCTCATTTTTTATGTTCGGGGTCATTGGTTCGATGCTCGTCCCATGTGGACTTTGTGGTGGACAAAAACCGTGTGCGTGGGTTTTCTCGGGGGTTTCCCGTTTCCATCCACTTTCATCATTCCACCAATCACTCATCATCATCGTTCCGGCCGGAGTCAAAGTTGCCTAAAGGCTTTAAAATTCAATTCAATTTCAAGGTAAAGAAAGATGTAACGAAGATATGCTGCATTTACTTTATCTAGCAGCTGAAACGAATTATCTTGTTTTTGTAAATTAATTCAATTTTTATTAATGTCCTAAATCATTAACGATAGTTATTATTAAGGTGTTAGAGAGCTTCTAAGGATTAGATATTCAGTTTTTGGTAAAGTGGGCTCCGAACCAGTTTGTTCAATGGTCCCCGTGGAACCCGTGACCGCGTGCACCAAAAGCGAGCGTGCTCACCTGACAATGAACCCAACAGGGAATCATCATATTTGCAAGTTCTGGGATGGCATCACGGATCTGTAGTCTTAATGAAGGTAATTTTCTTCAGCTTCAGTAGATACATTTAAGGTATATATCTTGAATAATCAGCAGAGCTAGGGCATTAAAAACATGTGACGCTGATATTTCCGTTGCTGCAAGGCCGTTATTCCACTATCGCGACTGAAACTAAGCAATCAATCGCGTACGACTAAGCCAGCAGTAGAACACATATGTATAGATATGAAGGTTGCCACAGCGGCAGTGCTCACTGCTCAGTTCGTAGAGTGTTTGGTTTCGGATTCGAAAGGTCCTTGGAACCCAACGGCCGATAACCCTAATTGAGGTTTTTCCAGGGAATTTAGTCACCCACATAAGGCTAGTACCCAGATAGTACCTTCAAACTATACCCCGGTCGACTTCCCATTCTCTCCGTTATCCTAATCCGGGTAGAACTAGAGGTGTATAAAGGTCACAAATGTGTCACGTTAAAAGAGGTATATGAAGGAAGGTTTGTTTGCGTTGCGTCAATGGACGCGCTCACAAATTTGTCTGTACGACTGATCACTTTGATCGTACGCGATTTATTCCTTAGTTTTAGTCATGACAGTGGACCAGCGGCTTAAGAGCTTATAAATTTCACAAAATCAATAAATATCTTGTTATTTAGCAAAGAATTTGATCTTCGTTACGACAGATCTGCAACGAAGGAAGAAGAATTGTAGTAAATTTGCAAGAATTTCCGCGCCATGTTTCGCATTAATAACGTAAATAAATTCTTGGTGGTATACGATAAGGTAATCAGACAACAATGAAAATGAATTGGTAGATCGTGTTTCAATGTACGAAATCTCCCTGGAAAAGAAGAAAACAAAAATAAAAAAAAGAGGGATTTGTCGTGCTGTTTGGACATTCAGATATCGCCCTCCAGAAAGGTAATACACCCATCACGACTTTTTCCAGCTTGCTCTTTATCCGCCCCTTCTATCTTCCTATCCTCTCAAAGAATGACTTGGCAAGATTATCGCTGATGCAACTCTTTCTTGCCTCCTCGGTGTGTGCTTGCGTTGTCTCCTTTGCTCGTAATCTTATTCTACAATGAAAGCACTCAAGAAAGAGGCTTCGTTTGGTTGGTGCTCCTAACAGCCTACCCTAAAGACATATACGAAGAAGAAGAACGCAAACGACACACAAAAAACAATTGATTGTGTCTTGCATTCTATTCATACGTACATAGATCTGACTGGCCAAGACAAGAGACAAAGACAAAGTTTACCGCCGTGGTGGAGATAAAACAATGGATTGCTTTATGAACAAATACATAAGGAAAAGCGAACGGTTCTAGAGAGTGACTCGAAGAAAATTTAAAGAATATGGTATGTCGTACGATGATTGCGAAATTATTGTTCTTGTATATGAACCAGTGGCGTCTCGTGGAAGCAAATTGTAACGAGGCACTTTCTCGATTTGGTCTCGTTTACTACGACAAAACGGGACGTGAAATAGCTTCCAATATGAATTGGAAACCGCCCCAAATCAAATATTTTTTATTGCGGAAACTAAAAAAAAACACTAATGGTTTGTAAATAAACATAAGATCTATTTCATTTTATGAGAAAATGCCCAGAGTTTCATGATTATGGGTTCCCTAGTCTTATCTGCAATTGTAACAGGTTTTTCAAGGGTTTATCTCTCCTGCCAGGAAAATGGTGGGATGGTTTCTACATCACTATCTTTCCTATTGCTTCTACTGAAAGTTGTGCTTTCATTTGCAACGTTGTTCGTCAGATTTGAGATCGGTTTACTCTATACCGACATGTCCAAGAAATTGTTTACAGCGGAACTTGCTGAAAACGGAATCGCAAGGGCAACACTTTTATGGATTAGACAAGTGCAAGTTTCAACTAAAGTTACAGCCCATGTTTATTAAAAATATGGACATATTTCACATGTGAATGCCACCGACGAAAACGAAAGTTACTTCAGAAAAGAATCAAAGTCCGCTTCGTCTTCGAGCTACAAGGGAACATATTACCAAAATGGAGCTCAAAATCACTTATTTCAATTGTAAATAAAATGAATTGTTCTCGATAAATTATACACGATATATTAAAGAAAAAATACATTTTGAGGAGTTGATATGTATGATACTGTTAACTATCAGAAGCTAAAGCGTGATTTCATCGAGTTGGCATGTTGCCAACCTGGCATACGGTTTTATTTTTTTCAAAGGATGCTAGGTTGATGTATTGGACACTAGGCTGGTATCACCTTGTGATGATAAACATGTGATTTATTAGACACTAGGTTGGACACTAGGCTGGTATCACCTTTTAATGATAAACATGGGATTTACTGGACACTAGGTTGGTATCATCTTGTTATGATAAACATGTGATTTATTGGATGCTAGGTTGGACACTAAGCTGGTATCATGTGATGATAAATATGTGATTTACTGGACACTACATGTGAACCATAGAATATAGTTTTGCAAACCGTAAAAATACATGAGGTGAAATGAATAAAATGTTATTGTAATATTATGATGATAGTGACAAAATATTATTTATTCAACTATTCATTCTGGAACTATTTTTTTTTTTGAAAATTATTGGTATCAGACAATCTGGCCCTTTTGGGAGGACCGTGTTCTGCGGATCTAGCAGTACCTAACACCCATACTTAGACGGACGAAAGTATAGCGAAGTTATCCAAGTATCCCGCAAGAACTATTTCCAATCTCTATGTTAGAAATAGCTGGTCAGCCAATACAATTCTACACCATCTTCAGATCAGAGTAGAGCAGCCAACAACACTCGGATTGGTCCTGCTAAATGGTCCAAGTAGCCTCCAGATCTATTTCCGATTTCCACGTTAGAAAAATTGATCACACCAGAAGAATTCTCCACCGTCTACAGATCAGAGTAGAGCAGACTATTTGTCAATCTTCTCGATTCGGGTACTCCTGGTTAAACGTCGCGTCACCTCAAGAGTGAGGTTCATTTGGGACTCCAAAATGAACATACAGTACTGGTGATTCCATAGAACAAGTAACTAGGAGATAATACATGAGGTAGTAACATAAGAAGGCGCCATCTACTGGCCTTTATCGAATTCTTTTCTCCTGATTCATTTTTTCCCTAAACCTTCGAATTATTATCAGCATGGAATACTGTCCCTTGTTTTCCGATCATTAAATAAGACAGAAAGCATGGAATGATAAGAAAACTTCTATTCCTTCCCTGTATTTAAAGGAAAGTTCAAAAACCTTTCGTATAACTAATTACAGATTGGACATCTTTCTCTGCCCCCTCCGCACCGAAACCCCCTTTCACAGAAGGCGGAGTGTTTAGTTAGATACAAACTTTCTGTTTCCTAACTGTTGTCTCGTGGGTGTGTATGCGTGTGTGTTCGACAAGGTGATAGCAACAGAAAAAGACAGTCATTTGTTTTGTTCTGAAGTCGAAAACAAAAGAAACATGTATGTGTTACTTTTTTTATCTATACAATCACTGAGTAAATCATTATTCCTGTATACTATTCTACACAACTGCCATCTGTGCTTCTTCTTCGTAAGATAGATAATGTCTTCTATGTTCGTAATGACTTTTACATACAGTTTATGATGAAGCACCTACAAGAAACGTCAGTAAGTTAGGAATAATTTCAACAAGGCTTCTTAGAAATGTCTATCATTGATAAATAAAATGAATGGTACAGTAATTTGCACAAGTAAAGTGTTCCTTTATTACTAAGTCACCAATTTCTTAGAAATGAAAAACGAAACTTCGAAATAATTAATTCTCTGAACAAATAAATAAATAAAGAGGACAATTTCGGGTATAAATCAGGGTTCGTTATTGAAAAATACTCAGAAAAAAAAAACTTTTAAAGACATACTTTTCTTAAACAATTCATATTAAAAAGTAAAAAAAAATGTTTATGCATGACTAAAATATAAGAATGGGGAGCGCTCTCATATACAGTCACCTTATAAATTATTGAATTGGCGCGCTCCATGCTTTTCTTTTTAGTCATGCATAAACAAAATTATTTTTTTTACTTTTTAATACGAATTGTTTAAGAAAAGATTGTCTTTAAAAAGTTTTTATTTTTTTTTTTGAGTTATTTCGGTGTTTCGATTCTTTTTCTCAAGCTAATGTTTTATGACCCAAATCCTACAGTGTTCTGCAACCAGTCAAACGCCACTGCGATACAGGGTAGTATATATTTTAGGATAAAGAAGTCCATATTAAAAGAAATATTAAAATATGTTTTTAATATATATAAATATATATGAAAGTAAAAATAGAATATTGTATTGTCACCCGACTTACGTCGCTGTGCAAAATTTCATCATTGTATGTATCGGAAAATGAGTTAAATTAAGGTTGCAAGATTTGACGACACCATGAACCATCAAAATGCCGTGACGACATTTCCGACACACTCAGATGCCAGACTACCCGATTCTTGTTTTACCTCGTCAATTCCGACACTATTCTCAATCGTGTGACTTTTCGTTCTCAGGGGGCGTAATTTGCGATAGGAAACGAACAGTACTTCCTTTTCTAGATCAGAGTTTTGAAAATATATTACACAATGTTATTGTATAAATGTATGTCAGTTATTTTAAAAGTAATTAGAATTGGTATCGAATAATACAGAGCGTCAGGATTGTATTTACATTTAAGTATGACTAGAATTTTGATGCTGACAATTATATTTCCACAACATAATTATTATTATTTATTTTTTTTTTTTTTGCTCCTTTGCATGTTTATTTTGGGACTTTGTTCGGATTATTTCAGCATTTGAACCTTATAACATGTAAGAAATACATTAAAACCTATACATGAAAGTAACCATATATAATCTCCTGGTGATATTTTAATATGAATGAATAGTGACAGTGTATATTACGAATAAAAGAAAAAATAATTTAAAAAAAAAACTGCTTTTATTTCAAATTCTGTTTTCGTTTTTTTTTTTGTTTGTTTATCAAAACTCATTTGGTTATCATAATTCGTTGTTTTTTTCGGTTACTTTACAAAGCTCAATTTTAGTTCAAAAATTGGCTTTCTGTTTAAGGTTTGGTCTTTGTTCAAATGCTAGATGTTTCCTTTGTTGTTTTTTTAATACTTTCTTCCCGAAATTCTTAAAAAATTACATTAATATTAAGATTCTTTTGTTACACTGTTTATTTGTAATAATTACATGTCAGCGCCTAGTCTTATTAATATTATTGTTGATTAAATGTTTTTCAATCTGAATTTTATTCCTGAACAAAAAACAAAGTGGTTCTGAACGAATAAAAAAACCAAGTTCCTAACATAAATTTTTATTAGGGATTTAAATGACGATTTCAAAATGAGTTCTGAAGTAAAAACGAAATTTAATTTTCTAAAATTATTATTATTATCTTTATATAAAGTTTTACTCTTCCATAATACAGAAGGCCAGAATTAAGATGGCCTTCAGAGTCAGCTTGAACAAAAAAATTAAATTAAATTAAGATATACAAATAATTCATCAATAATGTCTTCAATGGGATTAGCCGCTGACATGCAATTATTAATCGTACAACAATTCATTCAAAGTTTGATTCCCAACTTACGTAGAACTTTGTAAGTGGGTTAGCCACTGAAGAACCAAGGTCTGACTGAACTGTTGCACAATTAATAAAGGCATGGTAGAAGTGAACAAGCTACAAGTGGGACTGAACAAAATGGACCTATTGGAATACATTAGCATAAACTTGGTAGAGGAGCAGGAAACCATCAGAAAGCATGATTAAAAGTGCTCTCGTACATAAAGATGGACACAATGGTCAAAAGTTTTTTCCATAAGAATAAGCATTTATAGTGTGATCTAAGTAGGAAGACACATTTATCTAAAAATATTTATAAATAAATAATAAGCACTGGTGTAACAGACCAATAGGTTCTGCGCCTGCCGCAACGCCATCTGTCCGCGGTTAGTGGAACTGCGTCCACTGAATGACGGCTGTGTGGTCAGCACTGCGCGCACCTGATCACGAACAAGCGTATCAGGGGCTTTCTAGACCGTCTTTATTTACGTGACTCCCCAGTTTGCCTTATCAAGCTGCGAGAACGCCGAAAAGTGGGACTCCAGATGGGAATTGAACCCAGTACCACGCGGACATGAGTCCAACGTTCTAACCATTAGACTGTGGATCCCTCAAAATGTTTATAATAATGGAAACAAATACACATTATAATGTATATTGGGTAAATGCGCTATCTTTCATAGGGTACGTTTGTCATGACCGCCATTTTGAATCTTGCTTGATTTTTTAAATAGTAGGAGGGTCATGTTACATATCAATCTAGGCTTAAATTTTACCAGAAATACATTGTTGAAGTTAGTTTTGCCATGAATTTACTTTTGAGAGAGATAATGAGACGTGGCATTAGCATGCATAAATGATTGAGAAGTCCAGAAATACTCTGTTACTTTTGAAACAATGCAAGAAATGGAAACCCAATACACAAGTAGGTACCGAATACTGTGTAGGTGGTTCCCAATACTAACTACTTATGCATTGTTTTTTTTTTGCATTGTATCAATAACAGTATTTCTGGACTTTTTAATCAACTACACATGCTAATGTCACAAATCATTATCTGTCTCAAAAATAAATTTATGGCAAAACTAACTTCACCAATGTATTTCTGGTGAAGGTTTAGCTCAGATTGACCTACTTACTATTTTAAAAAATCGAGCAAGATTCAAGATGGCGGCCATTACAAACGTATCCTCTGAAGGATAGAATATTCACCTAATATCCATTAATGTATATTTGTTTTCCATTATTGCAAACATTTTATAAATAAACGTGTATTTTCCTACTGTTAGATCACACTTTAAATGCTTATTATGAACCAAACTTTTGATCACTGTGTCTGTCTTTATGGACAAAAGCACTTTTAATCATGCTTTCTGGTGGTTTCCTGATGTACTCAACTCCTCTACCAAGTTTGGATAAGAAAGTGCTTTGAAAAATCAATAAGCTTACTTGTTAGTGATTAGCAAGAGCAACTACATAAAAGCCATCAGTATTATGATACTTTCTCTACATATTAAGAACATTTATTCTAGTATACCAGTGAAGCCATTCAACACAATACCCAATGGTCTAGAAGAAAGATCCAGGAAGAAATATCTATGAATGTAGCATTGGGAGCACTTACATAAATTGGAGCATTGCCATAGCTACAGAATAAATTGCTGAATGTCTTCAGCAGAGCCGAAGTACTTTAGAGCATAGCTACTGAACTTATCCTCTCATGGGCTCAAATCCCAGAGCTATTTATTTTTCTATAGTCATTTCAGCACATTGCTCAATGTTTTTCCCTAAGAATTTTCAAATGTTCTTACTGAAAACAGTAAATGCTGGTGTGTTTTAATTTCCAGTTTCAGTATACATAAAAATCGAAAAGTCCATGATACAGTTAGGTGTTTCATATAGTCTAGTTGTCCAGAAAGACACTGATAATTTTTAAACAGTATTCATGAATCTTTTATACTTTTCTCATTATTTCCGTCCAATATTCCAGCATTTTAATTTTCTGAGTACTACACAACTGTTGATAAATAATACAATATCTAAAAATTCCAGAAACATAATCTGGTAAACGTAAAGAAATATGAATGTCTCATACAATATTTAAACCAAAATTTTGAGATTAAAAGTATTAGCTTCCTTGGCCATGATGAATATCTTCAATATAGTACTTCAATTTATACATCAGTGCCTCGACTTCCATTTAATTGCAAGTTTTTCAGTTGTTGTTGTTGTTTTACACAAACTGTTGGGTATATAAGTGAAATAACTTTACTGGCACACTTTGATGCATACTCATTATACGTAAGAAATACTATTGACATTATGAGTCTCAAAGCTCACATGCATTGAATATTCTAGGAATATTCGATTTTGATGCATAATATGCAGATAATATCTCAGAATATATAAGATTAAGTAAGGATATTTCAAGATAATATTAAAAGACTATTCTAGGTTGAAATTACCAGATTATCCCTCGAATATTCTGAGAATATCACGAAAGAATAAGCATTATAAATTGCTCCTAGAATGTAGTTTAAATATCTCTAGAAATATGCCTAGCATATGTATTCAAGCAGAATATTCGGATATTCATAGACGTCCTTTGGGCCAACAATGGGCGCATTCACGGGATTAAGCGCTGAGAGAGAATTTTTATCATATTGGTTGCTACCTATAGGCAAACCAATAAGATTCAAGTACTCTCTCAGCGCTTAGTGTTACGTTAGTCCGTTGAATGCGCCCAATAATCGATATTGGCCCAAAATTCTGTGTTGCTACGGTAGGGATATTCCAATATCTCTGCGGGGATATTTGTATCAAATCCGTGGAATATACTCGTGCTATGTGAGAGTAGCGGCTCCTCCTTTAGAGAATTGAACCTAGACAGTCTAGGCCAGACTCCTCACTCTCACAGGGTGGTAATATCTATTTAGAAGCTCTGGAAAGTATTACTTAGTGTAATGTGGGTTGATATTAAATACGTGGACATTAATTGTTATTCATAAGTGTCTGGAACGAAATTTGTTATTTACGATTTTTCCTCTCTTCCTACATGCAATGGTCAACTCTCACGTACAATACATAAACGCCGGCCAGTTGGCAAGAATTTCATGCGATTGTCTGTAGGTGTCTCAACGACATAGCCCAAGTCACCCTGACCTTTTCCCGGTGGTCACCGAGGTCACCAAAAGAATAGGAGAAAAGAAAACAGCTTCGTTAAATGTAGAAAGTAAGAAGGGATTGGTCATCTCTTCCTGCGTAATTCATTGTCCCCGCTGCTTGTCCCTTGCAGTCACCATGATTAGGACATAACTTATTTTCTTTCAGTCTCTAAAAAAAAAGTCGCTTTTATGCGTAGATCGTAAACAGTGTGGCCACATGAGGAAGAGTTTTGTTTTCTTTCTTTTCTAATGTGTTTGCTATTCACGTAGAAGTGAATTCAACGCGTGGGGAGAAAGGAATCTTCATATTTGTATAATTATTTTGCATTGTATAGGAACGTTTTAGTACGGTATACAAATTGAGCATTTTGGAGAGCGATCGTACTTCAATTCTGAATTACACATTCACTACAGAAACGTCATGGCCTTGTATCCCACATAGAGAAAGAGAATGTCAATCTTTCTTATTTATTTCTTCCACCTCAAGTCTGTTGGATGACTTTCCTAGGTGAGTAAGCTTCCGGAAAAGAGAATGAGGTAGCAAATGTAAAGGACTACAATTCCAGATACCACAAGCATTCTTTTGATGGGATTGAAGAAAATACCCAAGGACCTCAGGCACGATGGCTGCCATGGGCAGCGTTAAATCTACCCTGTACGCTCCAAAGTTGTTTTCTAAGTCAGTTCGGCTTAGTTGCACGAACGAGTGTTAGATTTGTGGGAGAGATGGTTGAGATATGGAAGAACCTTCCTTCGCTCTGAATTGGATTTGTAAAGTCTTTAGGCAACATTGGCTAAGGCCAAATGGATGATGATGGTATAAATTGGTGGCATGAAGACAGTAGGAGGAAACGGGAGAGACATGAGAAAACCCACGCACACGGTGTTTGTCATAAAAAAAATGGCATGAGCATTGAGCAGGGATCGAACCGACGATCCTTAGCACCAAAGTTGAGCGCAATGCCATTTAGATACCGCGGCCCTGCTTTCTTTGCTGTTTTCGAAATTATCTCCGAAGCCTAGGGTAGCAACAGGTGTAAAATACGGTAACCTACGGTGTGATAAATCCTTCCCTCTTTGGGAACTGACGCGAACCGGGCCAAGATGAATAAAAACAGTTGTTTCACACCAGAACAAGAAACAGAGACTTATTCTTATCGGTCCCTGAGGAAAGCGAATCGAAAGTTAATGACCGGTTTGCCATTGCCCTGCATGGGATGAAGATGACGTCCAAGTCGGAGCATAGAATTCAAAGTGAATTCCGAACCACCGTATTCAAATGTCTCCAGCACCATTCAGAGATGGAGCCTCTGGATTACAAGACAAGCAAAGTCGCTCGTTCACCGAGGACTCTAAGAATCATATTGGGGTAGCTAAACTAACAAAATTCGTATGCGATTTTGTACAAGCAAGAGTGTTCTAGCACATAAGTTTCAAATACGGTCTTGACTAATGAAGAGTTTAAAGTGTGTTAAGCAATATACCTTTAAAAAAGCACTGGTATCGCTTATGATAATACTGGGATCAACTTTGTACTGGGATGGCAACCCCAGTCACGTTACCGACTTCAATACAATCTTAAATTCCTTTGCTTGCGTGTGAGAGCGTGAAACAGCCCTTTTGAGGCTTCATCTTTGTAGGTAGAAAGGGAAACAAGCTGCCCATAGGAGGTCTTCTACACATATACACGCGAATCTTCTCTGCTATTGAATGAGTACTTGTAGGGACAAAATACTAAAGTATTCGGCATGAAGATTTATATATTTTTCTATTTGCTTATCTTCACTCGAGTGGCAAGAACCAAAGGACCAAAAATATGGTAACAATTGTTTAAATGTATTTTTCCCTGGTGCGAATTGGATTATATTTTTTGTATGAAATTTCCCCTTAGTATGGAATGATGATTATCAGTAATATTTCTGTGTTGCTGGTAATGTAGTAATATAGCACCATTTGAAGGGTACATATTTAAACACATTATTATGACAGATAAACCATGGACCTTCCAACAACATATCTGCGTTTGACAAAATTGTTCTTAACGTCCTATACTTCTAAATAAGCTGGTGAACATACGTCTCCGATAGACAAGGATTGGACAAATCATAGCAAATAAAAAGAAGTTTCATTAAAAAAATACTATTTGAAAATCTTCCAATCTAACATTCAACAATCGATTTAATTTAAACTTTTTCTAATATCTTTATGATTAAAACAGTAATTTCTGTGAGAAATTTAGTTTTCATATCGGATGTAATTTACTTTCTGCTATTTGAACGGAAATTACTATGTTTTTCTAGTTTACTTTTCAATATTATTTATGGTCTGTAGGTATCTTTGGCTCAGACTGAGATAGTAAATGATGTGGGAAGGTAGTTGTTCCTGATCTATTTTGAAGTGACCATCCCAAAATCATCTTGATGTGACAGAAACAACTTGAAAAGCCTTCGTCAGGATAATCGGCCGCTAGTTATCCCAGGATCTCCGAATTCTAAAACAAATTATATATTCTTTGGATTATATAAAATTACTTATTTTATTTTCCCTTTTCTGTTCTTGATGGACTAATTATCTATGCACAATGCATATTAGGATTTGTATCGATAGTTTGTTAACTGAACTGTGAAGTCTACTTTAATGTAGTAAATGCTTTACAACAAACGAGGTCTTTTCCAAGTTTAAATTCGACAACTCTGTACTGACCTTACCCTGTACTGTGGCACAGTCGGTTGTCTTGGTTGTGTAAGCAGCTTAATTGACGGAACTGAAGTACAATACTGAGCACACAAAGGGTGCAGGTAAATTCAAATTACTTCAAAAGTTCATTCTTCACAACTCAATAACCGTCAGTCGTTAACAGGGATTCCGCCAGGATTTTCAGTTTGGGGGGGGGGGTGTACAGTCAAAGTTGGGAGGAGGCAAGTGGAATTTTGCACAGTCTCTATCGATTTTTTTTTATTGCAAAAGCTTTAAAGCTGGGTCTGTTCTTGATTATTTTGGGGGATGACACCCCCCTACAGGGGGGTATAAGGCGGAATCCCTGCTCGTTAATCTCATAGTCTGAGCCACAGATGCCTAAAGGTCTTAAATAAAAATTCAAATTCGGTACCTAGATTCCACGTGTATTTTATCTGTTAAAGTCATTGCGTTCTCTTGGTCAATGCCAAGTTACTTAAGAGTATAAGTGAAGGGAGGGAGGGGCGAGTTAATTGACCGTTCCATATATAAATATTGCGTAAAAATAGATACAGTACGTTTCATTGTCTCTCTTCTGGTATAGAAGCTATAGAAGTCCCGATTTCTTACGAAACTAAAATGTATTTGTTACATGTGGTCAGGCTAGGTTAGCTGACAGCTTATTTGACCAGTCTCCACCCACCCACTTTGATAATGGCTATTTCCACTTCTTCCTCCCCTCCTGCACACCAGTTTGTTTTGCTTTTATCAGCTGCGAGGTCGATCACCTACTTGTAGTTGTCCTCCTGGCTTCGATATTACACATACTAAGTAAGCTATAGTAAGTGAATTGTGGAATGTAGTCCGCATTCATTTCCTTTTACTGAGAAAGTGCAGTTCATACCTTCTCTGGATTCTGGACCTGTCTTCAATCGTAGGGTTTCGCGCTGCCTAATGTTGCAACCACCTCTACTGGTCTTCACGTCCATTCACCATTCACCCCTTTTGAACTCAAGTGATAGATACTTCAGTAGAAAAGAAAAGTGTCTATCGTGGTGATACAGGCTTTTGCAGTGTTGCCATATCTCGTGCTCATCCAAGAAAGTATGTATATGAAAATAGATGAACGTTCTTTGAACATCAAAGCATTTTTGTAGCCTGACAGGGTTTATTTGCGTCCCGTTTCTTTGGAGTTGTTTTCAAAACTAAAATATCATGTCTGAGACTGTGAAGGATGTGAAACGGTGATAAGATAAGGGTTCTTCAGAATGTACGCTTTCAAGGGCGCGAATAGGTGATGTTATTAACCCCCAAGTTCTTGCTATGCGGACAACAAAGTGGAGGATAAATAGGCCACGGGTAATTGTAGGAAACATTTCTTAACACTGCGTTTTTTGGCAAAATTTTGAGTAGGAGACAATTAGGCGACGAATAATTTAACAGACATGAGGATATAATAAGAAAACGTATTGTACAGGGTAAACAGGAAAGGAAACCCTAAGCAACCCTTGACAATACTGTCCCACATAGCAAAATGACGTCCCAGGGACATCTGACGGATCTCCTGGCAGGATATCGGGACGTCCGCAGGACGTCCTTTTTAAGTCCCGTTTACATCCATGGGACGTATAGTTATAATTAATCCTTCGTATAACTATACGAAGGCATATCCTTCGTATAGTTATAATTAATTAAATAATAATAATAGTAAGGTCGATTTAATTATAGAAATTCCAGGTAGGTAATCCCGCACGGCTTTCCGGAGGACATCCAGGGGACCTCCATACGGGATGAACTGTTTGTATTGCCCACGGAGTTATCCCACGGACGTCCTTAGGACATCGCTATGGGAGCTTGAGAAATCTGACGTTAATGGGATGTACTCTGCTATGTGGGGTATAAGTCAAAGAACTATTATTGACTATTGTCAGCAATCAACTTTCGGGCAACATTCTCAAGAACTGACAATTTATCACCGGACAAGATTTGAACTCAACCAATTTACAGTAAGTGCGAAATAGTTAAATAACAAATATATCATTAACGGAATAATTATACA
>JAGDQP010019632.1:0-34587 GCA_022664845.1 Lepisma saccharinum | reverse complement strand
GCCACCTGGACGGGATTTTATCTAAACAGGTTTGCCAGTAAAAACAATTTTTTTTTTTGTTATTTTAGGTAGATTTCGAAGAAAAATCTACCTATTGAGGTCGGTACGATATATATATATTAACACGTTAGCGGCCATAGTTTTGAAGATATTTGAACCAAATGTTAATATGTTTTTTCTAGGTTTAATAGCTCGACTAAGTTCGTTAATGAGCAAAATCGGCAAAAGGAGTGGTCGGGGGAGGGGGTTGAAATTTGGAAGAAAAAATATATATCAGCCCTTATGAAGTTTAGAGGGAAGCTTTGTCTGCATAATTTATAGTATTCCCTTTGAAGTTTACGGTGAGACCAACGATTCAGTGGTTGTGGGGGTACGAGTATGGGTGGGGGTGGAACTTCTAAATTTTTAAAACCATGTCTTGTGGGGTATCGTTGAAATGTTCTTGATGATTAATATATAAATCAATAACTAGTTTCTCGATAGCGCTCATATAAGGCGAGATTTGAATTTTTGAAAATAAAAAAAGAAGTTCGAGATCTACCACAGCCTGTAGGTCTGCCGAAGGGATTTTTTTATTTAGACATATCGATATAAATGATAACGAGAATTTGAGTATTTCACATAAACTTGAATATAAATTAAATTTTGCATAAAAAGTGAGCATTGCGTTTTTTTTTTTTTTTTTTAGTTTCAGCAGGTATTAATAAAATGGGGGTTACTAGAAAAATAAGCCACCGTGGTTAATTTCGTTTATTTCAGAATGAAAATCGTGATCCAAGTTTGTCATGCCGCCGGCAATTTTGCCTGAGGTTTTCCAATGCTTTTCTTCAGTCTCAAAAGGTGAACGTTGGGATGTACCCTAACATACATGTCTTGTCCACTTCATTCATTGTCAGTATTTTCTTAAAAGTAATAGTGACGTCATCTCTCAAGACGAGACAAGCTTAGGCTGCAATTAACGGTTTTCAAAAACTGAAAGAATGTATAGTATCAATTGTTTACCTATACATTTTGAGTAGAGCTAAATTATTAAACTGATAAGTAGTATCTGACTTTGAAGCAGAATTTTGATTAATGACCTAAGTAAAGTTGTGACTTTCTAAGCATGGGACCTACAGTATACTTTCAAGTGGGCTTCGGAACACTCCGTTCAACCTACCTAATAAGGAAAAATCACATTAAAATCCTCTTCAAGGCTGTGCCTATAGGAAAGTGCTTTATATGCATAAAAAGTCACACAACTAAAAATCATTTAGTCCCTGAGGAACAACAAATACAAATGAAAATAATTTAATGTGAGCTATTATTGGCATATAATAGATGGATAGTGACAAAAAGCAGTAAAAGGAAAAAAGTGTTTAAAAGTGTAAGAAAAATGTATAAAAGGTGAGATAAAGTATGTCTGGAATTCTGTTCAGTTACTGCTCCAAATGTGTACCAAGAAAAAATGTGCTTTAGAAGTGTTGTGATTGTGATCTAAATTATTTAATATTTCTTACGGAACACATTCGAACATTTCCACAGCACTTTATTACACAATTAGTACAGTTTTGAAACATTTTCTGGTTTTCAATAGTGCCCTAAAAGTGTAAGAAAGTGCGTTTTTTTTTACAGTGTATGTGGTGTGATTTGTTTTATATTGGTTGTTATTGCAGCCTGTAGCTCCTGAAGTGTGTGGGGATGACCTGTGAATATGTTTCCTTTTGATACACCCTACAGGAAAAGATGGTAATAAATCCGGTGACCAGGCAGCCCACAGAGCCCAGAAGATACGTTTTCCGAAACTTTCCAGAAACTGTAGTAATGCAGCAGCAGTATGAGCAGTTCCAATAGGCCGCATAGAAGGGGAAATGAAAATTGCCAATACAGCCCTAATAACACAAACTACTGGGACGGATTGGTTGGTCAATGGAAGGGACCCACATAGCAAAATCATCTTGAATCAAGCTTGTTTTGGCCTTGAAACGTAAAGCTAACTAGAAGAAAACAAGCTTGTCTTGTCAAGGAAAAAGGTTGAATCAAGCTTGAATTATGCTTGATTTTTCAAAGGCATGAAGTGCCTTGCTTAAGCAATGGATAATCAAACTTGAAATTGGGTTGCTAAGTTCAAACATATTTTATCTAGCAAAAATCAAGGTTGTATCAAGCCTGAAATATATAAGGTAAGCAAGAAAGTTCTGTCGTGTTTTCACCCACCACCTTCGAACATCGATATGTCACTTAAGACGTACCTGGAAGATAAAAAAATGTCCCCATCAGCATCGACGACCTTCTGCCAACGTTCTGGAAGGCCATAGATTCCATCGCGGTAGAACTTGGTGGGCCGTGAAGCGAAGAAGGTATCAAGTGCATTTTGAACCTCTACAAGGGATATGAACTGGCGTCCTCTAAGGTGATTATCCAAGAAATGGAACAGGTGAAAATCGGACGGTGCAATGTCCGGGGAGTATGGCGGATGCAATAGTGTTTCCCATCCAAGGCGTAGAATGGTGTCCCGGGTCATCCTAACCACGTGGGGCTTGGTGTTGTCCTGTAACAAGATGACCCCTTTGCGATTCAGAAGTGCTGGCTCCAGAGTTTTGAGTTTTTCTTGAACACGGCTCAACTGCTGACAGTACACAGTTGAATTGATGCTCTGACCAGCTGGTAGCAGTTCCCGATGCACGATGCCGCGAGCAGTCCACCAAACACACAGAAGGACCACACCAACAACTGACCTTCGCCTGATCTCCATTCGCATTCAACTCACGGTGTGAGGGCCAATTAAACACAGACCTCCACAAAAAGCGACAAAACTTTCTTGTTTCCCTTTATACTTGTCTATCACGTCAAGCCTAACAAAACTAAATCATTTTATCCTTGAATCAAGAAACAGTGCTATGTGGAGAATGGCACTCGGGAGACAATTGAGGCAAAGAAGCCAACAGTAAGCTAACCATAAGCCAAATTCACAAGATAGCTTGGGCCAACTATATCCCAAAAATTTATCAACGAACTTCGAATGATGAACTAACCAAACTTCCAACGGTGAGCCAACCGTTCACAATCAATTTGCCCTACATTATGTATATTTATTTATTGCGAAAAATATATAGAATAAATGAAGATTCTCGTCCCATCCCGTTCATCATATTGCTTAGTGAATTCTATTTGCTTTTTTTTTTTTTGTTGTTGTTGTTGTTGTAATTCTTACTTTAGTAGCAGGACAGGCCATCCGTGGGTCTGATGGGTTTTTGGTTTAAAAACGTAAAACACACTAAACAGGGCATAATTGCGAATTTTCTAACTGTAAGAGAGTATTTTGAACTACATACTACTCACCTGCCTAAGTTTGAGACCTAGGTTTAATATAAATTTTGCAAGGAGTATTTTTGTCTTACACTTTGCCAAGGTGATAGATGGCAATTTCCAAAGGCGCGAATTCCACAGTCATCCTGTAGAGTTGTAATAAATCCTGCAACTTTTTTTGAAACCTCAAGCAAATGAGGTAAAACTAAACTGAACAAATCTTAGTTACTGAGTTTTCACAAATAATTTGCAAACATTAGACACATTATACAAAACCTTACACTATTTGAAATGAAACTGTTCGCTCGGCCACGTCTCATTTCGATCATGATTCCAAAAAGGAGAAGAGTAAAAAATATATTTGACAGACTATAACAAATTCAGAGACTGTTACAAAGTGTGTTATTAATTGACAATTACGATTCTCTATTGGAATGTAACATAACTAGCGAATTAAATAATCTCTTGGAATCGTATTATACTGTGCTTCGCGTACTTACCTGCTGATGGTTTTCATTGATACAGCAGAGGAAACACATCGTTGGTCCTATGGCCTATCGTTAGCATATCGTTGGGCAGTTACATATTTTTAATTCAAAGGTAAGGACCAACGACAGATTTCATATGTAGGGCCACTATTGGGAAAACTTTTCCAGCGCTCTTTATTAATAAAATGATTTTTATTTCGATATTACATAGCCATTTCAAAGCCTTATCTTCAAGGTTGAGTATTGCTATTATAGTGTGGAAGAGTTTTCGGAGTCGAGAATAAGTTAAGAGTTATTGAGATGTACCTGTACCTAGTGTCATATGTGTTCTTTGTAACTACTTTTTTCTGCATTTATCCTAACCTTGTGTGCATAGGCGTGTGCACGGCTGGTGCCAGTTGTGCTGTGGCACTACCAATTAATGTGCATTAGTTTTATTTTTCAAAGAAAATTTTCCTTAGAACACAGTGAAAGGCATTTCTAGTGAAAGATAGCAGGGGCGTATTCAGAATCTTGTTTCGGGGGTGTATAAAAATCAAAAACACTTCACCAATACGAGTCGAGACAAGTGACAAATGCTTATGAACTTATATTCTTTAAAACATATTATTTTACGTCATCAGATTGTTTCAGCAAGACTCACTGTAATAATTAAGGCTGTATTACACGCAACAACTTGTTCATGAACTTCCTGATATTCACTTGTTGGTGAGCAAGTTGAGAAAAACTTGTTGCTATTGCACGTAACAGCTTGTTCATGAACTTTCTGATGTTAACTTCTACGTGGCAACTGCTTCCTCAGTGTCTTATGTGGTCTTGAGAGATGCGTGGATATTTAGTAGCATTCAGCAAGATGTTGAGTGATGTGTACGATATTGATGTTCTGTTAGCACTGTATGGTGTGTATAAAATTAAGGATGAGAGAATGAGAAAGCGCCTCCTCTTTCATATTTCGATTTAAATAATCCTTGCTGTGCACCCGCCACAGAGGAAGGATGGTTTCGGTATAATTCAATAATTTCAGCTAAGAAATTTTGCATGTAACACCACAAGTCACTCATGATTGAAAGTGATAATTTGTCAACTTTACAACCTATTGTGATAATAGATTCACAGAGCAAACAATGTAGTTATGCATGCCTAGAAGGGTAAAATGCCGTGTACAAGTGAATAATGCATTATACGCGTCAACCTGCTCACGAGCATTTTTAAAATATAAAATTTATTTGATGTTAACTTAGCCCTATTACATTAACAACTTTCTTTCAACTTGCTCATTAACAAGTTAACATCAGGAAGTTCATGAACAAGTTGCTGCGTGGAATACGGCCTTTAGGGATAAGGTTATAGGGAAAGTAAACAAATTTAAATACATGGGAGCATACGTAACAAGCAAAAATGAGGTCACGGAAAAAAAAATTCCTCTTAGTATCGGATAACGCATGTTTCTATTCAGTCCAAAGCTTCTAACATCGCAATTCAAGAAAATTGAAATTGAAAATATACAGAACGGTTATTCTGCCGGTAATATTTTACAGTTGCGAAAGTTGAAGTACGACCCTAGCAGATGAACGTAAGTTACGTGTAAGGTAAAGGCACCAGTTCTCGGCACGTTAAGGTGGATTTGCAGAAAGTGCTTTCTATAGATCTATGTGTAAGAAATAACCCTACTTTTTTCACTTCATTAGCAACTTCAGGTCTCGTACGATAATGTAATAGCATAAATCTATTCGGCAATTCGCATTATAGTGATAGAATTCCATTTTTTTTACAACCCTAATTTTGCTCCAGTAGTCGTCGCCCTAAATTTTGCTGCTTCCCTATATAGCCGTCAGACAAATGCATCAGTAGTCGCCACTCAATAAATACTCTTTTGAAAAATATTATGATATCCTCTTTTTCATCTTCACTGGATCTTAACCTGGCAAAAAAAAATGTTTGAAAGAAAAGAAGCACAGAGGACTTGCTAGAAGAACCTAAGAAATTCTTCTAAAAAAAAACTTGAGTTGACTGCCGGTGGAATATGTAGGAATTTAATTTTTGAATTTTACTGACGGCTACTGAATGAAATGTTTATAAATTTAACATCATATTAAATTAAATTAATCACTTTCTGGAGTAAAAATTTTAAGTAGCAATTTTGCACCTGTAATCGTCACCCGTGACGAGCATTGGTTCACAGTATGTTTGATCTGCACCAGTAGTCGTCACCCCCCAAAGCAGAGAAAGTGGCAGTCAACTTTATAAGTTATAATCTGACTATTAATTTGATCATTAAAGAGGCATTTTATGCACATATAAACATCAGGTAAGTAAAACTTCAATGCTTATTTTTTAATGTCCACTTGCTTAACTCTTTTCAGCAACAAAACCATGGAGATAACAGGAAACACGAACTTGCCGCCTAACATAAGACATTTCTACTAAACGAAGTGACGCAATAAGCATATTAATGCTGCCTGTTACGTACTAGATTATGATTGCAAACTTGGTCTGTTTTTGACATCAAACGTTGAAAGGTTTTCTCATTTTTACAAGTTTAGTAAAAACATGACGACCACTGGAGCAGTGATGTCTTTACCTTATTTGAAAATAAGGTTTTAAGAAAGATATACGGGCCAAAACGGGACAAGATGACTGGAAAATGGAGGAGCCTGCATAATGAAGAACTTCACGGACTATACAATTCACCAGATGTAAAAATAATAAAATCGCGACGACTAAGGTGGGAAGGATCATGTAGCTCGGATGGGAGAAAAACGAAGGTTATATTCTATGCTGATTGGGAGGCCGGATGGAAGGAGATCATTGGGAAGACGGAGACGTCGTTGGGAGGACATTATTAGAAGAGATCTTCGAGAAGTAGGTGTTCGGGATGAAAACTGGTTTAATGTTACTCAGGACAGAATCCAATGGCGAACGATTGTTACAGCGGCGATGAATTTGCGAGTTCCATGAGCCATAGAGTTGGTTAATAATCTGTAGATACAGCTCAAGTTCAGCTATTTTGCACTGCATGTACTAACAAGAAAGGAAAGAATTGTGGAAGAAATCGTCCCTGACCTTATTAAAGATACCATCCATGCATTTGCCTGGCGAGAGAGGAAACCAGGAACAACATCAATCAGGATGACTAGCACCGGGAATTAAACCGATGTCCACCCGATTACAAGACTAGCGCTTTATCGGTTCTTCTGCATAAAACATAATATATTAATGGTTTTATTCGTGTTTATTGATCTATAGGTAAAGTGTATGAACACCAGACCAAATCATTACCAAGAAAGATACCGAGCGCCCGTGGCTCAGTTGTAGAACATTAGCTTAGCATTCTCGAGATCCTGGGTTCAATCCCAGCGTTCGACTATCCTGACTGAGGATTTTCCAGAGTTTCTTCTCAGTCACACCGGGCAAATGCCAGGAATATGCCTTCAACTTAGTCCTTGGCCGGCGCATTCCCGCATCCTTTCTTCTTCCCTATCCTGACCTAAGCTTTAGATACCTAAAAGCCATAAATAAAATTTAAATTCAAAATGAGTCGGAAAGGGTTTAGATAATATGAGATTTTAGATAATAAGACGTTTTGCGCGATATGATCTATACCTTCTGCTTGAAATAGACTCCACGAAGGTTCTGTGGTATTAGCAAGAACAATGGGCTTTTTGCAATATATGTTTTATCGGTTTTCCTCTATTATTGATTTTATTTGTTATTTTTATTTTTCTGGAAAATTTGTCTAAAATATTTTTCCTTGTTTGCTTTATTTGCAGCCATGGTAAAGGCAAGAAGTTCTCGACTCAGGCCATACAGACTTGTGTAGACTACTTTGAGGAAAGAGGTCATACTGTTATGGTGTTTGTTCCCGAATTGCGAAGAGATCCACAAAGATGTTCAAATCATTACATTTTGGAAAGGTTGCATAAAAACGGTCAATTGACTTTTACACCTTCTCGGATTATTGATGGGAAGAGAATAGTACCATACGACGACCGGTAAGTTACTTAATTTATTACATTTTTAAACAATGAATAATTTGCTACTCCCAAGAGTAGGTAAATTGTCAAATACAGGACAAAACTAAAAAAAAAAACTAAAAAAAAAAAAACAGGACTCTTAAAAAATTGGGAACGCAATGAATTTGTAGCAATGAACATTTTCATTGGCAAAATCACATTCGTCGTGTACTTTTTTATCTAGGGGTAAAATTTTGGAGCATGGCGGCGCCAAAGGGTGACCTGGGTGGGCCTTAGGCCACCTAAAATTTTGTCGGTCCACCTACCCTATTCATAGATTTCACAGGTGGCTTCGAGCGATAAAATTCATAAAGGCATGTGAACAACTAAGGCTCATTCAATGCCTAATCAACCAGAAAAATGTGAAATGTCACCTAAGGTTTCAGATTTTGATAACATTTGTACATTGGTTCGTGATAGGAGTATTAGCATAAATTCAATGTTACATGTTTCTAGGCCACCTGTATCCAGAGTTACATCGCTTCAAAGTTAGCATGTTTTGTCATTAAATGTTGTCGCGACTCGCGACCTACACTTTACGGAGACACACCAATTTTTTGATTTTTTTTTAGTCATATCTCATGAGTTGTGAAAGACAAATTTAGGTGTTTCCAATGTAAAATTTATCATTGAATTGAAATTTGATAACAAAATTGTGATTTTGAGATATGGCTTTATGATTGCGAAAAAAAAAGTACTTTCTAAAATGGTGTTTATCTTGCAACGCAATACCGTGAACATCTCAAAAGGAACACCAGATACTGATATGGAACCTGACCAGGAAAAAACAGAAACTTTTCTATAGAATGATTTAATAAGAACAGTGGAACCTCTGTGAAAAATCAATTAAAAAAGCATTTTTGTGATTTAAACTCATCATATTAAATGGTGTTGACATCGTAACATAATACCATGAATATTTCGGGAGGAACACCAGATACATATTATGAATGCTAATTGAACACTTTCAATGTGTATTTACACCTTATTGACAATTTACAAACACTCTATTGGCGTATCACACATTTTACTAATCATGTACCCTATGTTTGTGTGTATATGAAACGTTTTTCAGGCTACAAAATATACTCAAAATGACGCCCATCTATGTCCAGGACTGTATGGAAACAATTACAGTATTGAAGCGGTGGCTCAGTGGTAGCATATGAATGCTCACCTCTGGTGCATGGGGCCCTCTGTTCATTCCCGACTTGTGTTACGTGGGCTTTGTTGTGGTTAAGAAACGTGTGAAATAGTGTACAGCACAAATCGCCCGAAAATATACATCGTTCTTTTCATCCGTGCGATCATTTTTGCATGCATTACATGTGTGTGAACGCTGCGAACGTTGCGTGCGTTACTTGATTTTCTTTTAACAGCTTTCTACGTATGCGTAAGGATTATTTTTAGGTTGACTTTTTACATAAACGATATTGCATGCATTCTTTAGACACTTACCCTAAATTTTTATTAGGTTGACTTTCTGTGTACACGGTATGTGCGTCATTATTTTTAAGAGTTTATGCACCAATGATAGCAGAGGATAATAATACATGAAATTGTTGCTTTATTGAATGAACATTTAGAATTACCTAAGGTAAATGATTTGCAACTGCATGCGCCGATCAAAGTTACACTCATAGTGTCAGAAGCACAACATATACAACTTCGATTTGTCTTAAACGTGAACACAATTGTTAGACGATTGACTTTCATATGGTAATGATCTTTTGTTTTGTTCGTTATGACGTGATAGTACTTATGTTGGGATAGATCGTAAGTAGAGTCCTTCCAACATAAGATCGATGTTATAGTGATTATATAAGAGCATGAACACTTTTGACTTTATCCGACACCTTTTATTATCAAAGTTCCACTAAATATGTTAAATACAAATACTTTATACAGTTCATAAAATGAGGTCCCGGAACATGGGCTTGTAATGATTAATTGTGGACCACCTCTTCTGTGTAGCGACTTTTATGACTTAGGCCTTTGAGGAGTGGATTGAGTTGCAGTTAGGATTCTAACTCCAAACCAAGTTAGAGAGGATACGTGTACCAACTCCAAACCAAGTCGAGGGTGAAGGCAGCACCCTGACCCCAAACCAAGTCAGAGGGGAAGAGGTGACCACTAGTCGAAAAGAGTTAGTGAGACTCTAAAGGTATAAGGTCGGCTTTTTATAGGCCTTTCTTGTAGGCATGATTAGTACACTTCGAAGCCTCACAGCTAGAAGTCGGCGTCGTCTGCTTTAAAACTGATTATGTTGCATTTCATAATCCCTTGGATTTACATGGATTGTTTGTTGTGAATCGTGTCGACACCCTAACATACTAATCCAGTTCCCATTGCAATATGAAAATAAAAACTTTTACTGAAAAATTAACGTGAAAACTTGAATTTTATTCTGTAGAGAAATTCACTTTACTGCTATATTCCCTTAATGAAAAAGTGAGGGCAATTAGAACAGTTTGAAATTCTATTTGTTGTTAGTGAGAGAAACGTTTATCAATACCTAGTCATTTCGTTTCTCTTAGAATCTGCAGCAAGAATATTCCTCTGACTTAATTCAAAACATTCACTTACAGAACCGGCATCTGCAAGAAATAGCCGGAAATATTTTTAAAGTTGAAACGAGACATCTTCTTTATCGCACGGTCAAACCAGTCGCCGGGGACATATTCTTTCATGTTTGCTTGTTTTTGCTGTAAAGATGGAAGATTCGAAAGAACTTTGTAAACAAAATAGGTTAATTGGCGTGAAGTGTAAGAAAAAATCTAAATTCACAAGCACGTAGTTTTTCTGTTGTCTCTTGTTTACGGCTGAACGGATTTATGATAGGCACCGTTAAAATCCAGATTGAATAGAATATGAAGGTATTGCGAATTTTAAACGGGAAACAACTTTTCGTTTTAGAAATGCCAAGAATAACGGACAACAAATAACTAGGTCAAAGCAGAGAGTAGTAGAGGGCAGCAGATTACGCGATCTCGCTTTATCTCAAACTTGGTGCGAGATACGAAGCTGAGAGTTTCAGGATTTGTTATAGGGAAGTTATCTGGCCTATTGTGTAATTTTCTTCGAATTTGTACCAAAGGAAGAGAAGATGTGAGTGTGCCGTTCCCCTAATCCATGTTTATTGGAGAATGTATGGTGCACATCTAACACAAGTTTTGATTTTTGTTTGTTAACGAATTGAATTATCTGAATATGATATAAATCCTTGATTTTTTATTTTTCCTCCCCTTTACAGTAGAGGTTTTGAATGAACTCAACCTAACATAGACTTAATATATTAACATATCTAACTTAAATTTTGGGACTTTGATGCTTATTGATGTAAGTAAATAATTATGTATTCATCATTTTTCCAGAGAATGATATGTCGGGTATTAAAAACACATTCCTTTTGTACGGACGCAAATGGTATAGAGCGTGCCGTTGCCGCTGTCGCTGCTGTAACTGACCGTTATCGCTGCCGTACTGCTGTTACCACTGGCAATGCTGCTGTCGTCGTCGGTCTTACCACAATTGTTACTGTGGCAGCACCGCTGTAACTGCTCCGTCGGCGTTGTTACCACTAACGCAGATGCAACGAACGCGTTGATGCTGGCACCGCTGCCGTTGTTTCCGCAACCGAACCGTTGTAACTGCTGTTGTTACTGTGGCCGTACTGCAATTGCTCTGCATCCGCAGAAATAGTCAGTATACAGCTGTTGCCTTCGCTAGTACAGTTACCGCACACCCGAAGCTATTGCTGTCGTCATTGCCATGTACCTGCCAGCTGGGAGCGAAGCTTTTGCCACGACTGCTGTGGAAATACTTTATAATGATCTTTAGATTTTTTCATGCACGTGGTTAGGATCTGCGCCTGCTCAGGCTTGATTATCTGAATTTTCTTTCTGAAATGAGTCAACACGTGGTAAGATAGAACAAGTTGTTTTGCACCTGTGGTGCTCGGAAGAAGGGAACAAGTTGTTTTGCATCCCCCTGATACTTGCTGGAAATTGACTGTGCAGGTGTTCAGAAAAAATATTTTTATCCCTGCCGCTTGATTAAATCCGGGGCTAGTTGAAGGACCTTTTTTTTACTTTAAGAAATGGTCGGGGGAAGTTTTTTTTGTTTCGTACTTACGGCGCAGTGGAACGAGATTTTTTCTGTCTACCGCTTAATTGACAGCGGCGCCAGTTGAATGGTCTTTAACAAGTAAAGTTTGTTTACCACCTTTTGATGTTCAGGAACACGTTACAACATACTACGGCTTTTCCGAGAATTTAACTGTGCAGGTGTTCTTTTAAAGCAGCTATTCGCTTGAATAGAGAAACGGGTCAACGCGTTTTTTCTGTTGTTCTGTATCTGCAGTACTCGAGGGAGGGAGAAGAAGCTTGTTTTGTTGCTTGGAGCGTGTTCCGAAAAGTAATTTTTACCCAATGTTGCCATTTAATTTGAATATGTTTTTCACCGAGGTGTTCAGAGGATCTTTTCTTTGAAGTGACCTTGTATTGATCAATAGATCGGCGCGAAGTTTTTCTTGTTTCGCAATTTTGGTGAACGGGTGGAGGGAACATGATGTCTCCCACCCTTTGATGCTTGGGAAAGTGCTACAACTTGTTTCTAGGCATTCTTTGATGATGACAGGTGGTGATGGAGCAAGCTTAACCTTGTTACTTAGAAAGTAGGTTATGACCTGTAAAGATATTTAACTTAAACACTTTTGCACAGTTGTGCTGTAGCTATGATAATGGGTTCCACTAAAAGTATCATTCGATTTTACTAGAATCCTAGTGTGGATGAAGGTGATGGACACTTGGCAGAGAATTCTCCCGTTATTTACCGCAATTCATCTACTTCAAGTTTAGAGGTAGAATTTAAATCAAGCAGTGATGAAGGATATTATGCTTCTAGTGCTGAGGAAACTGATAGTGTAGTTCAGAACAGTGAAGTTTCATCTTCCACAATAAATTCTAGTGAAACTGAAAATTAATGTATATGTATGAATTAGAGGATTGATGGATGATCATTTCATTTACGAAGCTATCGAAAATTGGGAATATAAAAATAACTTGTCCTTTATTGTGTGCTGAGTGATTCTATGATATATACATTCGAAGGGAAATCGTTGTGTTACACGATTTGACGATGAACTAAGGTCTTTGCGGAGACGCACATATAGGCTGATCCTGTGATTTTTCATATTTATCATGTCTATCTTTCAAATCATGAACATTTTGATAGGGTTGAAATTTTTAAATATTATTTTTACAATTTACTTTAACTCAAACTGGATGAAGTAATGAGAAAATTAATTGAGAAAGGAGCTAATGCAAAACCATATAGTGAGTAAGCATGAAATTAATAAAAGTGATTGTGTTAAACGAAAGATGAGAAATAATTAAAAAGTGACATTTTAAACTTGTTAAATGTATACTTACGAATTAACTTAAGCTCTCATTTACTCTCTTTTACTATCTTTATCTATATTTTTGTATCCTAATAGTGAATGCAACAGTCATTAATCTAAAACATACACAATCAGATCTTTTCTGTAAAAACTTAAACCTGACAAGCATAAAATTTTGTTTACTTTTGCTCGATGCAAAACTAAGTGTCTCCTCATTTTCTGTTAAAACTAAGACGTTGATTGGTGCTCACCTTCAGGTGCAGAAAAAAGGTTGTAGCAGTTGCAGGTAAATTTGTTTCAGTTCATCATCCCCTTGTAAAGCTTATTATGAAATAAACAGAGATGTTCTTTAGATAATTTTATTTTTGCTGCAGAAAAAGTAGAACGTGAAGGTATGCAGTTTCTCTTAATAAACTAAGCGAGCCTACATTCAGTACTGGAGATTTTATTTATAAAGTGTGAAGCAAGAAGAGAGAGTAACAGAGAAAATGTCAGCTGAGAAAGTCACACAACCATGTGGAAGAGAACTACTGATTAAAAATATGGTTAAAAATATCAGATTACATAAGAGTTAAGTTCCCTTACAGTTAGCCTTTCATTGTTAAACATGTTTTAACATCATACTGCCTTACATACTATAGAGAATATAAACTACACAAGGAGTATTCAACCCAAAGTTTATACTAAACGTATTACACTAGAGGGGAACTAGATCCGTTGGAGATCACCAATGTAGATTTAGAAGAAATCTATCTACTTTGGACCAGATTTTAAAGAAAAAGAAATGGGAATACAATGGGACGGTTCACCAGCTATTCATTGATTTTAAGAAGCATATGATTGTGTAAAAACGGAAAAGTTATACAGTATCCTGATACGATTTGGAATTCCGAAAAAATTGGTTCAACTACTGAAGATGTGTCTCAGCGACCCCATAGGTAATAATATGTCAGATAGTTTCAAGATTCTCAACTGATTGAAAGAAGGTGATGCCTTATCACCACCACTATTTAACTTTGCGTTAGAATATGCAAATTTAGAAATTAAAGTTGACAAAAGGAGTTTCCTTCAATGGTTTCAATCAACTGTTCGTATACACGGATGATGTAGATTTCATAGGGGATGATATAGATGCACTACAGAGGAACACCAATGTCTTAGTAGAAGCGTGCGATGAGATAAGTCTACAGGTAAACATAGATAAAACCAGATACATGATAACAAGCCTAAACACAGGTAATGAGGGAAATACAAACATAAAAATTATCGTTGAGGTCATACAGAAAGTAAAAAAAATATTTGAGAGCATATGTAGCAAGGAAAAATGAGATCACGGAAGAAATAGAATGTCGCTTAATATCGGGGAAAGCATCTTTGCATTTAGTCCAAAACCGTCCAACTTTGCGATTAATATCAAGATAAGTGAAATTGAAAATATACAGAACGGTTATCTGCCGGTTGCGAAAGTTGGAGTACAAGCCTAGCAGATGAACATAAATTACGTGTGTTTGAAAATAAGGTTTTGAGGCATGCCGAAACGGGACGATCACTGGAGAGTGGAGGAGACTGCATAATGAAGAATTCCACCAACTGTACGATTCACCAGATGTAAAAATAATGAAATCGGGACTACTAAGGTGGGTATTCCAAGTAGGTAGGATGGAGGAATAACGAAGATTATATTCTATCCTGGTTGGAATGCTAGATGGAGGAAACCGTTGGGAGGACCGAGACGTCGTTTGGAGGACAATAGTAGAAGGGATCCTCAAGAAGAAGCCGTTTCTGATGAAAACTAGCTTGATATTGCCCAGGATAGAGTCCAATGGCGAACGTTTGTTTCTGCGGTGATGAATTTGTGAGTTCCATAAGACATATAGGTAGTATAGCTTTTGATTTCTTTATTTACGAAAAAATGAAAATAATTAAGATATTGCCTTAAAAGAAAATCATAAGAATTACTTTTATTTCAAAGAAAAATTAAACACTACTTTAAGCTAATATTTCGAGTATTTCCTAATAAAGAATACTTTCTAATTTTAATACAGTATGTTCATATTAGCTGTTTCCTTACTCACAGCTTACAAAGATAATACTAATAATATTTCCAAGTTGTTGCAAAATCTTTTTCATACCGCTTTACTCTAGTAATATTAAAGATGTGAAATTATAGAAATGTGTTTATAACCTCCTCATATTAAAATACAAATTATAATGAGTAAGAAAAACTAATTTCAACTTTTAGGAAGAAAATTTCATTTTGCTGAAGTGAAATAGTAGAAGAAATATTTGTTCCTCTCACAAGTTTCAATTTATATTTCATAACTTATTTAAGTATCATTTCGTTTCCTATCTTTTTAGAAGCATTGAAAATGAATCGGAATGAGAAAGTATATTGATTCTAACATTAGTTTTCAACTTACAGTTTTTAACTTACACATAATGAAAAATTATATTGTTCCTAATATTATTTTTCATCTTAAACTTTGCTACTTACACAAGTAAAATTTCGAACACATCATTTAATAATAGTTTGATAACATTTAAAAACAAAGTTTTAAACATTTAATAACTGAACTAGTAAAATAGAAGTTTATTTTGTACATGAAATTAGACGTTTGATTTCTACCTTTAAATAAATAAACTTTTGTTAATTAAGATGTAAAATAGAAGAGTAAATATTTTGTAGGTAATATAAGTTCTACTTCATGCTTTGTAAGAATTCTACTTAAGAATTTAATTTTTAATTTTGCAAAATTATCAAACTTTAAAAACAGTTCATAATTTACTTAAGCAAAATGTATTTCTTAACTGAAAAATATACTTTTATAATTTGCACAACTAAAATTTCATTTCCAAGTTTTAAACGAGTTTTAAACATTTTATTAGGGGAACTATTTTTTCATGTATCTTATAATTTCATTTAATAACTTTTTAATATGATAGCTTGTTCTGCTTTAAAAATAAGTTTATAAGGTTTAACTAAAATGATTATATCGTATTAAAAACATTGAAAATGGAAATAGAAAATAAAATTTTAACTTCTAGAAATAAAATTTCATTAGTAGCATTGTAAGTAAATTGTTCCTACTTTAAAATAAGTTTTTAATTTGATCAGTTAAATTTATTTCACAACTGAACTAGAAAAAATATTTTCATTACAGAAGAAAAATTTCAGTTGTAACTTTTGGAAGAAAAATATTTTTAAGACTTTCATAGAAGTATTGATTATCAAGAAATCTATCAGTGCAATATCATCACCCAGAGAATGTAAATCTTATACGGATACGGTAAAAAGTGAGTCTTATACGTAAGTCCTCGACTCATTTCATTCATCAGGAAAAAGCACTGTCTAGTACAAGCTAACTTACGAAGAACGGATGTGCAGTTGCATAAACTTCATGTTAACAAGAAACTGCAACACACACAGATAGACGCACACACACATAAACATACCTGTATCAAGTTGTGTATATAGCACAACTCGCACAAAAATATTATGCCGGCTATTTTACTAGCGATCGCTGTGAACGGTGCTTGCGTTAGCTAATTTTTTACAATGGCTTTTATGGATGCGATCGTTGCAAACGCTGCTTTAAGTTTCGAGCGATTTGTGCAACATACACTACTTGAGACAAGTATGTTTATGTGTGTGTGTCTGTCTGTGTGTATGCTAGTTTCCTGTAAACAAAGTTTATGCTATTGTTCTGCGTACGTTAGCGTGTACATGACAGTATTTTTCGTGCTGAAACAAACGAGTCTAAAACTTACCCTGAAGAGCTATTGTTTACCGTATAAGTTTTACATATATTATGGTATAGCCTGTGTGATGATCTTGCACAGATGATGTAGATGATGTAGATCATGCACAGCATGTAGAAAACTAAAAATTGTATGAAAGTATTATCAAAATGTTTTTCCTTAAAAAGTTGCAATTTGGAATTTGTCTTGTGTAAAGAAAATATTTTTCTAGTTCAGTTGTGAAATAAATTTTACTGAAGAAATTACAAACTTATTATAAAGTAGGAGCAATTTTCCTACAAAGACACAAATTAAATATTATCTCTACAAGTTAAAATTTTATTTTTCCATTTGCATTGTTGCTTATACGATATAAAAATTTTAGTTAAACATTATAAAAATATTTTAAAAAACTGACCATACTTTATAAGATACATGAAAAATTAGTTCACCTAATAAAATGTTTAAAACTTATTTTTGAAGTTGGAAATGAAATTTTAGTTGTGCAAATTGGAAAATGTATTCTTTCTTCAGTTATGAAATATATTTTACTTATGCAAATTGTGAAGTGTTTTTAAAGTAGGAAATTTTTTCAAACTTACAAATGAAATTCTACATCAATAATTTACAAGTCATGAAATAGAAACTTATATAAGCTACAAAATATTTACTCTTCTGATTTAGATTTTAAATCATCAAAACATTATTTCTTTAATATTAGAAATGAAATGTTTTTCTTGTACAAAATAAAATTCTATTTAAATACTTCAGGTGTAAAATGTTTAGTAATTTTATTCTTAAATGTTTAAAAACTATTATTGAATGATGTGATTGAAATTTTACTTGTGTAAGTTACCAAGTGTAAGTTTAAAAGTAATGTTAGGAACAACATAGTTTTTCATTATGAGTAAGTTAAAAAGTATAAGTTGAAAACTAATGTTAGAATCAATATACGTTTTCATTATGTTTCATTTCTCAATATATATTAAAAGGTAAGTAGCTAAATTTTAGTTAAATAAGTTATAAAATATAAATTCAAACTTATGACAGGAACAAATATTTATTTTACTATTTCACCTCAACAAAGCAAACTTTCTTCTTAAAATTTGAAATTATTTTTGAAGCTTAGTTCATTAATTTTTGAACATTTGAATATAGTTCAAATTATAGGTTATAAACACATTTTTATTATTTCACATCTTAAACATTAACAGTGTAATGTAATGTTCCTAATGTTTCAGAAAGTTAATATCAGTGTTGCAGAGTTTGAAGGATGGCTCGCTTTCTACTAGATAGATAAAAGAAATAGTAGTTCTATCAATTTTAATAATTATTAAATACTTTTAGTTAAGTTTATTAACTATCTTTCACGTTCTAAATAGAAAAATTAAAGTGGATTAATTTTTACTATTTTTTAAAAAATAATCTTACTTAACACATTATATAAAGGAAATATCTTAAATGGTATTAGTAAATTATTCTCACTTAAACTTTTGTAACTTAATATTTTAACATAATTAAACTTCAAGTGACTTAATATTTTCTACTTCATAATATTTCATGTAACTAAATATTCTCTACTTAAACAAATTCCATCCAAGTGTACTGTATTTTTAAAGATAAGCTTGTGATGTTTATTATATATTGTGGTAAAACTATAAATTTTTGCTTTTTATAATTTTAGTGCTTAGTAAATTCTCATCTATTTTTAAATTTAAAAGATTATGGAATTGATGTACACCATTTTAGAAACAGATTTTTTCGCAATCTCATAGAGCCATATTTCAAGATCTATGGGTTTTATCACAATTTTGTTGCCAAATTTGAACTCTGTGATGGATTTTACATAACAAACGCCTAACTTTGTCTTTGCAAATTAATAAGATTTGACTTTAAAAAATTAAATGGCGTGCCTCCGTAAAGTGTCGGTCGCGACAACATTTAAGGACAAAACATGCTAACTTTGAAGCGCTGTAACTTTAGATAGAGGTGACCTAGAAACCTGTAACTTGGAATTTCTACTAACACTTCTAGGAAGAATCAATGTACCAAATATCATCAAAATCGGAAACTGTGGGTAACATACCCAGACCCTTAAATATTTTATAATAAACTACTCTTTCGTTATTACATAATAATAGTGCAAGTGTAATATTTCCTATTGACTTATTTAAAAATCGCTTTCTGTCTTGAAGAAGTTTTCTAGCTGTAGCACACTTCATTTATACGGAATTGTCTAATAGTCATATCCAGTTAGCATACATCTTCTGAACAAGCTTAACAGTAAAGTTGTGGCAAACTAAAGAGCGCAAGGAGTTGACAATTTGCCATGAGTAGCGTGAACTGTTTGGGTAACTATTAAAACATTTTTGAGATATGTAAAATTTGGAACATTGAAAAGTGAACTAGCCATAAAGAGGGAAAACATTAAAATATATATATTCTCTAATTTTAAATGCATTTATTATTTAGATAATGCTGGATTAATTTGTTGAAATTTTTGCTGGGCTCTCTTCAAGTTGTTCACTGAAAGTTAAACACTACCTATTAAAACTTGTTTTTACTACTAACATTACTTTGTATGGACTCTTTTGCGACTTTTCCTCCGTCCATACTTTTGCAACTTTTCTAGTTCATGCGAGAAAATACTCTCTCCATTTGGGTCATTCCTGCTCGGGGTACACAGTAGATCAATAACCATAGTTAGGTTACTGTGGGGGATTTTATTATCTTTGAGATTTGGCAGATTGTACTCGACAGGTACGTGTTTTGCTGGCATTCATCGAACTGGAATGAAACCCACTGAATTTGTGATCAAACCACGCGCACACAAAGCATATGTTAACCTTTTGACATTATTTTAGATGTATCTCAGAATTGTAGAGTTCCACTGGAAGACATGAATATGACTGCCAAATTTAGTCGCCATTTTGAAAGTGACAATGATTTTTTAATATATTTGAATTACCTGAAAAAATATAAAATCCAAAAGTCACTTCTGTCTTGCTGTTGGATTTCTGAAAACAGTACTTTATAATGTTAGGTTCTTTTTACTACGTTTACATTTCATATTTTTATCTGCTCTCTCTTTTCGTCTTCTTATTCTCTTCCCTCCACCCTCTCTCATTTCTCTGTCTCTTTCTAACAGACATCCACCTGTTTCGACTTTTCATTGTATGTGTTTAAATCACTCTATGCATCGTCTTATGTATACTTTTTCATCTCGCTTTTATTCTTTCATTTTATCGATATTAATATATGTATATTTGGAAAAATTCTGTGCTCATGTTTGCTGATTTGCTTACGGGAGAGATACGGAGAGAAAGAGAGAGAGAGGAGACACGATTGTGGGATCAGAAGGTTTTAATTGGGTTGCCTAGCTGCACGGCATTCGCAGTAGCATTTTTGTTATGGGAAGTGCAACAATTATCGAGATCGGAAAATAATTTCTCATCACAATTTAAATCCCAACCATCCTCCCTACAAATCGAGCACAAGGCCTACATAGCACTTTAAAAAAATGTTACTCATTTGAATACATATCCGTAACTATATCTAACATTTCTTTCCAAAAACAGCGAGAGGTAAAGTGACACTGGGCTTGAAAAGAAATCTGGATGGAAGTTAATAGGCTGTAACTTCATAATTTTTGCTTCAGATTCGATATGCTACGTTAGTTGAAATAAGGTTAGGTGGGTTGGGTTACATTGCATCAGGCATGAAAAACGAACCAAGAGGTGATTACAATGTAGTAGCTCCGAATTACTAATACTTCTAGGTAAAGAAGTTTTGACATATCTAACGCAAAGTAATTCGAAATGTACTCATGTCAACAGCAAATGAGATTTAAACGAATCCCGCTTGGACTTTCACAGGCTCCGCCAACTTTTCACTCGCTTATGAGCAGTACTTTATCTCATATTTATCCTAAGAACATCGCAGTATATCTCGATGACGTCCTTGTAAGCACAGACACACCGGAAGAAATGGTAATCATTCTGCGTGAAATATTTTAAGTGAAAACTACAAACTTCGCTTCTTTCTTAGTACTATGTAAGACTTTTGAGGATATAAATAGGATAAAAGATCAGACATTGTTTTATTCTGGAGTAACATCGCAACATAGAAAAGAACAGAACACATTCTGAAAAATTACAAAATCAAGTTCCTGTTTTCTGTCTGTTGATCGTATTCAGATGTTCGTAAAACGGGGAGAACCAACGTTTACGAAATAACCCTGAGACTCGTGTACATATGTGCTAGATTCCAAACTTGGATAGTAGGGGATTCTGCTTTCCCGGCTCAACATTTCTTCCACTTCTGCGTTGTTGCGTTAATGAACTGAATCCTCCCTTTTCATCTCAAACGGGCCCACTCTGGAAACTTCAGCATGCGCTCGCATCTATCTTCAAATAATGGCATAAGTTTTTTCTGAACTATTTATTCTTTTTGTTCTGACTTTGTTCTTGTCTCAATGAATGTAGTTAAAGCTTCAGCTAAGCCAGAATTCGGTGTCTTTGTTTTCCTGTTTGATGATGAACTTGCAACGGGGAGCAGTGACGAAACAATACAAGCTGCTTGCTCCTCGTTGTCTTGGCTTTCACCTTCTTCCTCTGATTCTTGAGGTTCATCCAAATTACTGTGAGTGTCTCGTTCCTCAAGATGTTGTTTTAAAGATTGCATTTGGTCTTCAAATCGGCACTCCTTCTTTGCTGCTGGCCCAGTATGTGTTTCTCTTCGATTTATAGTCCTTCTTTAATACGATCATAATAACATCAACCTTGATTTGCACTCATCAACTGTAGTGTTCAGATGTTTCGCATTATCCTTCCAAATATTATCTTTTACTAAAGTTTTGTCATAATCTTTATGTTGAAAATTACAAAGACATTCGTGCTCTTCCGGTACCTGTTCTTTGTTCTTCCATTTCTGCGCGCTCTCACAACTGATACACGAGCCACAGTGTTGGAATGTAGATTTATTCTACTCACTGTCAGCAGAGACCAAAGACCATCTGTCAGCTTCGGGGAACTTCGATAGCTAGGCCTCCGAGAGAACCCGAATATCAGCTGAGCTCCACAAAGGTGCAAGGACAGCCAGCTAGGACTCCTAGGGAGTATAGGACAGCCAGCTGAAGCGGGTTGAACGTATTAATTATAGATGGGAGTACTATCGAACTACAGTCGTGTCATCTTCAAGTAGGCAAGTGAACTACAACCAAGAACTATGCCAATCCTTGTTACTTGACCAAGAACACAATGTAGCTGGTCGCTAACAAAGCTTCGGCGAACTTCGTTCCTATTCGCAAAGCACGCACCCTCTCCCACAGAAAGGCTCACACAACAACAGTAGCTTCAGAAGTAGGAGCATGGTAGGACTACGACCGCTGCTTCTTGGGGTTGTGGTTCCTTGAAGTTGTTGGAGCGACATTGAGATTATTTGCATTTAGTATATATTCTACAGTGCATTCCACTAACAACCATAACTGATGTCAACACATTATAAATGAGGCTTTGTACTGTTTCCTAAGATATTGACCGAGATAAAAGAACATTTTTTTTCATTTCCCAAAGAAAAACATTTTCCGGTTCTAAATCCAATATGAACGGTCGTTGACACGGTAGATAGTTTATCCTGCCGGCAACCAGGTGCCACTGCCATGCAATTATCGCTCTTAGTTCAAACTATTGTCGCTTATGCAAGCTGGCAATCCTATACTCTCTAACCCCTGAAAGGTGTCTCACACATACAGGACTGTCCTGTGACTGTGCCGGACCGTCACCTTGGGAAATCACTCAAAGCGACAGGAAAGGGACACGGTTGGTTCATGGTCAGCGCACACTCCCACCCAGTCCTATATGCGTGAATGAAAAAGCGCTTTCATATACATTTTAAATGGAATGGACTGCAAAGAGTCTTCAAGTAACCGCACGGTCGGTGCACAGTACTATATGTGTGAATCAAATTAAAATATGCTCTTGTAACGAAAAAATGATGTTTTGGTTAGGATGATTGATATTTATATGAATTTTTAGGTACATCGTTCAGTATGCAGTTGCAGTGGGTGGTGTGATTGTGTCTAGAGATTTTTATCGTGACTTACTCAAGGAGAACCCAGCGTGGAGAGACACCATTATCAATAGGTAATTAGTTCTTAGGCTACTTTAGCAGCATAAATAATTAGAATTGTTTTTATTAAGCAGGCTGTATTGTAGACCACATATATATTGGGTCTTTCCTCGAAGAACAAAAATTGTATCCAGCAAGATAGCAACATTGAACTTAGCTTAACAACAAACACTACTTATAACCTGCCTGATATAAGGTACACTCTCATTCATAAAAAGACATAAATAAGGTTTAAGGAATTTATAAAAGTTGTTACGCTTTCAATTATAATTCCTGTTGCCCAACCCATGGCAAGTTTTGTAGAGACCATTAAATATCAATAATAATCCAGCAAGCCAAATACCGACCAAGATGGGAGTTTTGATTGGATTGCCGTTGGAGCTTGGACTAGTAGTCTGGAAATAGTTGGGGTAGGTCGGCACCGATCAGTAAGTAGCGTTTGATCGACTGGCCATTTACCGGGCCGCCGTCGATGCCCGACTTGCCGGCACAGAAGCCGAACCCCGTTCATTACAATTCCGACGACGTCGGCCCCTTGTCAGGATTTTTAAAGAAACACGTCTTCGTGCCCGTCGGGCCGACGTCGCCTGGTTTGCTGAGAAGGAATTGATTATTAGCAAAAAGGAAACGAACTTTCATTCCAAATGAGCGTTTCGTGATATATAAAATTCTATGTTGAAGAATTTTTTTACTGATATTTACTTTATTTTCTTCCTTTAAAGCAGTGCTGGAAATCGGGTAATATAGGGGATCGCCATGCCCCAAGTAAACTTAAATGTGTGCGTCTTGGGAAAACGTGGGGATTGCAAACTCCGAGAGTGAATACAGAATACAACTGTTTATGCTTCGTAGAAACGACTAAATGACCGGTTGTCAAAACTTGTTCAAATTTTTTTAAAAGTTTAAAACACCCAGAAATATTTTAAACCTGTTACACATGGAGCAGACGAGTAAGTGACAATTCAAGAATGATTAGCCGTTATAAGAGGGAAACCAGAACAAATCGAAAATTAGATTACACATAGAAAATTAGATGAAGCAGAAGTAAATGAAGATGGGCTAAAAAAATTCAGAGAAGATTGAGAAGACTCTAAATGAAATGAGGAATGATAAAGCAATTTGTGGGGATGCTACATTATCGACGTGATAAGAGACATAGGGCGATTCTGTAACAAAATTTATGACTCAGTAGAATGGCCAAGCGACTTTTTATAAATATCGACAATTCCATTGGAAAAATAGATTGCAAAAAGGAAAGATTGGGAACAAAGAAAAAGATTGAAGATAACGGAATCATCAGAAAGCGCTCAGCAATTGAACAGAGGATTATACCATAGGACGAATGCAGAAACTGAAGACAGTAATTTTAATTTTGAAGAGGGAACAACTACGCTACTAGCTCCTAAAAATTATTAGGAGAGATATACATGAAGAATATTAAGGAAGTATAAGTTGAATTTGTTGATTTGGAAAAGGCATCTAATTGAGTCAACTGAGGAGTTCTTATACAGGTATCAAAGAAGGGAGGCGTGAAAAGGAAGGATCAAAGATATATATAAGAAATCTGTATGAAAATCAGAGAATAAAGGTAAAAGTAGACGACGTCTGAGCAGAACAAACAGCAATAGGTGGATGAGTGAGACAGAGGTATTTTATTTAATATGCGTGTAATATCTGGAAGAGAGTGTAAATAGATGTTTCAAAACCAGACGAAGGCTCACGATCGGGGAAAGAAAAATCAAGTGCATGAGATCTGTAGATGATCTTGCAGAAACATCACTTAAGATGTTCAAACAGCTGCAAGGAAGCCATGTGGAGCATAGAATAAAGATAAACGTAAATCAGAACAAATATCTAGCTTCAAGTATTTGAGAAGAATTATAGGTGAGGCATTGAAGTGTGAAAATAAAATAAAAGCAGGAATAGCAATTGCAAAAGAGGCGTTCACTAACATTGTAAGTAGAAGAATATTTAAAACAGTTTGATTAAATATTTTTATGAAGTATTATGTTACATGGAACCGAAACGTAGATTCTACGAAACAGTGAAGAAAACTGAAAACCTTCGAAATGTGGACATGGAGGAAGATGGAAAATGCGTAATGAGGAATTTCTAAACAGAGTAAGCGAGATATTAATAATACTGGAGATAATAAAGAAGAGAAAAAGAAACTGGTTACGCAGAGATTGCATACTAAAGGGTGTAATTATAGGCGCAGTTGAGGCAAAAAGAAGAAGAGTAAGAAGGCGATTCCAATTCCTTGACAATATGAAAGAAAATAAATCGTATGCTAAGACAAGAAAAGTGCAAAGTCCCGATCCCTGGAGAGGGATTAACGTGTCTTCAAGGACCTGCTGCTTTCGACAACACTAATAGTACTTCTTAATATTTCCACTAATAAATTATTTGACGTTCATTATTATTATTATTATACTATTTCAAACTCACCTATACTAAAGATTGATACGATAAGATATCTGGGTGTGATATATGACAGAAACCTAGGATTTGAAGAGCACATACATAATCCTGTTCAGGGATATATTGTAACAGTCTGCGTGCATGCGAGCACGTGCCATCCGCTCAAGATGTAAACAAACAACAAAAGTGTGTATTATGTTATGTAAATAAATGTGTATTACAAGCAAACTAAGCAGATAGTAAAAGTGACACAAGCCATCGCAGAAGCAGACGACAACAACAGTTCAAGCAACAACCATAGATGGAGTTGGTGTGGCCGCCGGATGGAGTCAGTACAACCGAAGGAGGGACTTAGAGGGCCATACCAAAAAGACCTATAAATATCGGAGCACCTAGGCTACCAGTATCACTCCTCACCCGGGCGGTCACCTCTCTCTTACTTTCCTGCTCTTCACTCGCAACGGAGACGAAGAAATCCTTCAAACTCACAAGGGATGTATGTGAACCGTGACAGTTATAAAAATTGTTACCCTGACTAATTTTGGATCGCTAATCATCGTGGTGATAGTCACTCGGTGTGAAAGTGACTTGTTTACCTGCTACGTGTAACGCAGATAACAGACATTGACCGGGTGAGGCTGTGCCGAGTTATACCCCAAAAACTCCTGAAAAAGGCAGAAAATGAAAAAAAGTGCAGGTAAAGTGATACCTACGGGAGGGAGACATGTGACCAAGAACATGGCAGTAGTATCACACAAGCAGTGTTGCTACCCCAACACAAACTTATTGTTTTTCAAATAGTACGTATACCATTTGATGGCATTAAATTCATTGGCATAAAAATTGAAAGAATATAAGCATAACGTGGTTGATCAGTGTTGCCAAATAAGGGAGATATGAGGCACTAAAGGTGAGAAATTGTGGGGTCCGTACAGAGAAACGAACAATGTACAACAACAACAATACAGCAGAATGAAATAATTTACAGTATGGAGTAAACCACAGCATGTACAGCATCCAGTGACTAACGGGCTTGAGACAGGAGGCACCCGAAAAAGGCACATGTTAGAGTAGTCGTAGAAAGAAAATGTCCCAGTCGACATAATGCGGAAATTTGAACATCAAGTCTACCTGTAGTGCAGCAATTCCAATGTCGTTTGTGTGGAATCGACATCGCGAACCGTTCCCGAGATATATAAAAAGAACTGTCTTGAGGTTGTAACACTGCATAAAATCCTGCATGCCTTCCAAACCACAGAAACGTCGGCGCAGGGCCTGGAAAGAGTACAGAAAAGCCGTGGCATGAAAGGTAACAAATCTGTGACAAGAAAGTACGTCATAATCGATTCGTAAAGATGAATGACCTGTGATAGGTCTTAGTCGAGAGTATAGGAAACGTTAGCATGTGGGATAACGATTGAAGAAGAAAACACACTGCATTCAGTTTACCAGTAATATACAGGCACAAAATATATTAACATAATACACCAATACATACAACAGAAAGGCATAGATAGTATTGCAAAATACGTACATTTCTCGCCCTAGCCGCACACTAGATATGAAGTTGGTATGTTCCGACATATTCAGGGGTGATGATGTTCCAGAACAAAGTGATCAGGACAAAGCAGCATGGAGCAGAACAAACATTTCACAAACGCTACTTGGTCATACTCTTCTTGGGAACAGTCACTATGGTCACGGCGCACTGTCAACAGAGTCACAAGAGCATTTCCAAACGCAGTAACTAGGTCGCCCGTCACATATCCACATTTCTACCACGCATATGCGACCATATCCTTTAGCGCAGGAGAACAAAACTGTTAGTAAACCACAAAGTGCAGTTTCATAAGAAATACTCTATCATGTAGTTTCCCTTGCGTACCAGCGCAGATGAACTTATGCCGAAAATAAATTCCCTGCAAATGAATGAATTTATGCCTGCGAATTACCAATTTATACTGCCTAGAAATGTAGACATCAAGTGGTTGGATAAATCTTGTGGTTTTGGGTGGTATGGCTTTAATACGAATGTTCTTGCCATGTAACAGGTCAAGAACATCATCTGCGCTGAAAATAGTTTCATCGGTTTGTCCAGTCCAGGAGTCGAGCAAAACCAGTGAATCATCTTTTACATCAGGAATAAACACTTATTTTAACCACCGTTTCACATGTTGTCGAATCAGTTTACCTGATTCGTTCGCATCAACGACAACATTGAAGGGAGTGTGTCGTGCTAACTTTTGCTTTACTTTAGGACCGAATATACCATTAGGCTCTTGGAAACATATGTACAAGCGAGTCCCTAGGTTCACTGGGGAGAAGTGAATTTCGATGGTGTATGAATGTGTAACTGAACCATGGACTGAATTAATGCTGTAGTATGTTTTTCACTCTGTTCGGACAGAGTTCTACTTGATGTCATTTCATATTCAAATCGAGATTGGTCAGTGTTAAATATGCAGTCGCATGTATGATGGCATTAACATAATTGACAAACATGTGGGCCTTACCAAGCAATGCAGCTTCATTTTCCATATCTGCCCTTGCCACAAATTGTGTTATCATTCTTGAACGGATCCTATGGTTTCTCTTAAATTTGTGGATAAACGCATGCGAACCACGGAATGAGTGGTTTAATTTCTTCGTTGCTGTTACCATCCACGCGAGCAAATTGTAATCATGAACAGTAAGATCTTCCCTCCGATAGGCTTTGAATGTCTCTAGTACTTCTTTGTCTGTTTTGTTCCATGACGAAGGAACGAGGGAGAGGGCATTTTAAAGAACTTTAGCGCCTTATACACAAAAGTGCGAGAGCATTTGAAGTTTCTAGTGGTTGCTTTAATATAGTTTTTACACGTTCCTTTCGCTTGCAACAAACTTACATAAGCCTGAATTTGTTTGTATTTTGTCAACGGCGTCCATTACTCCTGTAGGCTTTGTCCTTACTGGAGACGACATTTCGCATTCACTGCTCGAAGGGCCCAAGTCACTCGTTGATGGAGCATCTACATCGTCCATTTGATCACTAATTGCGCCGCCCGAATCATCCAGCTCGCTCTCGGAGTCTGTATGTAAATCTAACGTGTCACACATTGTTACGGTAACATCAGCTTCATATTTACTTTCTATAAGGGCAAGTAATGTATCTGCAAATAACTTGTCCTCCGCTCCATGCTAATTTATGTCAATATATTTTTCCGCCATTGCTAAACTTAAGATGCGGACAACATTTCTGGGATTAATGGGTCGCATTTGACACATACTACCGATTTACGAATTTGACAACGACATATATTTCACGTACCTGTAGACTGCCTATTGTCCTTCAGGTTCACTACGTACTGTCGGACTAGCACCCTTGCTCACGCAGTCAACACACACGTCTATCTGATTTTCCAGTAAGTTCGTATGTTTTTATCTCCGACTATATGACGCTCTAGCAGACTGTATTCACTGCTCTGGTAGGAAGCGCCCTCATGTTTCTTTCGCTCAAGACTAGCATATATACTTTGTAACCTTGCACGTACAGTCTCCCACTTATATTCGACCTTCGTACGTTAGCCGCTTGTTCGTTTTAGCGATACTCTTTGGAGAAGAGTATTAATAATATTGTCATATATCATTCTGGCGCTAACGTTGGGCATGTTTGCACTACATGCAGGAACAACTTCCTGCTTCGATTCATACTACTACTACTAGTAGTAGTAGTAAATAATAATAATACTTATGATACTAATAATAATAATCATAATAATAATACTAATCCTCATGCGCAATGAGGATACCGACTAACACGGTATGCGATGTTAATCAATGCACCTGTCTGCATTCACACATACACATACGTCTACCTACATATGTCCATCTATCTATCAATCTATCTACATGTGTCCCTAATCCGCAATGTCGGCGTTGCAGCAGGGTCGTGCGGACAATTAGGGAGTTTGTAACGAATTTTGTAGTGAACCCTGCTCTATAAGCCAGTAATATGGCATGGAGAGGCGTTACGCTGACCATAATTACTCTCGATTGACACGTATCACAGGTCATTCATCTTTGCGAGTCGATTCTGACGTACTTTCTTGTCACAGATTTGTTACCTTTCGTGCCACAGCTTTTCTGTACTCTTTTCAGGTTTTGCGCCGACGTTTTAGTAGTTTGGAAGGCATGCAGGATTTTATGCAGTGTTGCAACCTCAAGACAGTTCTTTTTATATTTCTCGGGAACGGTTCGCGATGTCGATTCCACACAAACGACATTGGAATTGCTGCGCTACAGGAAGATTTGATGTTCAAATTTCCGCATTATGTCGACTGGGACATTTTCTTTCTACGGCTACTCTAACGTGTGTCTTTTTCTTGTGCCTCCTGTCTCAAGCCTGTTAGTCACTGGATGCTGTGGTTTACTCCATACTGTACATTTCTTCATTCTGCTGTATTGTTGTTGTTGTACATTGTTCGTTTCGCTGTACGGACCCCATAATTTCTCACCTTTAGTGCCTCATATCTCCCTTATTTGGCAACACTGATCAACCACGTTGTGCTTACTTTCTTTCACTTTTTATGCCAGTTTTTAATGCCATCAAATGGTATACGTTCTATTTGAAAAACAATAAGTTTGTGTTGGGGTAGCAACACTGCTTGTGTGATACTACTGCCGTGTTCTTGGTCACTTGTCTCCCTCCCGCCCGTAGGTATCAGGTTACCTGTACACGTTTTTTTCATTTTCTGCCCTTTTCAGGAGTTTTTGTGGTATAGGATGCTAGTAGTTACCTCAGGATTGTGTGCAGACACTTTTGGGAGACTGTGTCTGCACACAACCCTGAAGTTATTACTAAAAATTACTTAAAGCTAATAGAACTCATTGTTGAAGTGCGAAACGAACTTTAGTCTGTGGAAGTTAAATTTTGATTACCTGCAAGTGTTTCTGAATAATTGACGTAAAACGAAAAAGGCGGGAAAACCCACTTAGATGAGCCTTAAGTGGACGAAAGAAAGAAAACGATGCATTATTCTTACCGAAGATATTGTCCAGTAAATATGATAATGAATATGTACTGGAAAATGTTGCATTCAAATTGCCCTTGAAGATCACCGGAAGTAGTTATAACAATCATGCCATCTTAAACAGAATAATATCACATTTTAACGGCTTGAAATATAATTTTATTCAAAATGGATATTGAAGAAGCAAAGATCTGAACGGTAAGTTTTTATCTGTCTTTTAAAAGTAATCATCACGTACGAAATTCGTTACGATTATGCATTTTAATTATATAGGGCCCTAGAATTTACTATTCTAATGACGAAACGTATTTTAATCTTTCTTTTTACAATATTATTTCATGTTATCTTGTATTTTTAACTTGCAGACATAGTACGTTAGACAACTGCAGTGCCGGATCTAGAAATTTTCCTATCGGGGGCAAAGTTAAATTTTGCCGCCGTTTTCACCGCCCTTTTGGAAGTCAGTGGAGGTTGGTGAGCGATTAGTGCAGGTTAAGAAGGTCTTTACTATTATGATCGGCATGTGCATTTACTACTTCCAGTAAGATAGTAGACCTGCCTATTTGACTTGATTCGCGGTTTTGAATTTTAGAGATGAAGGTAGGTTGTATGAAAAAAAAAAGTCTTAGTGTGCCGGTTTTAAAATTTTGAACAAGTTTAGGTCTATTTGAATTTAAAATGCGATTTTACTTCCTAGGAGCTTTTACTTTCTATTTTTAGCTGTTTTCCGCCGTCTAAACGTGCAGCCCGAGATCAGCCACTGGACAACACTATCATGCAATTTGATCAGATTATTGTATTTCAGCAAAAGAAGAACACTTTTAAAGATCGACTGTATTAAAATCCTCTTATTATTGCACATAATTTTGAAAGAGTGCCCCACAGGCTATATTAAATATTTATGCATTTATTCAATTATTTATTTTTAATCTATGCATTTTTGTAATCTGCTTTCATACAAGAATATTGGTAGTTAATGTAATAATCTATGTTTATTAATTATATATTTACACAGTGCTGTATTTTTGCTGTAGAACTATTCTCAGCCACGGCGCACTCTACTTACACCCCTTTCACACGAAGACACAATGGTCGCGCCACCATGTCCATAGTGCGGCCAATTCCAAAAAAGCTAGCCGAAAGTCCAAAACAAAAGTAACAAGTTATGAATTTTTTTCATGTTGGGTTGGTTACAGTACATCTGTAAAGGTCCGAAATTACTTATGAAAGTGTTTATTTCCTTTTACCTGTCCCAGAATAGGAATCTCAAAGCTACTTGGCATCGATTGTGTTACTGAGGCAGTAAACGACTCACGTGTTGAAAGTTGTATAAAAACTTTAGATTGAAGCAGATCATGGTCAAATAAAACGGAATCCACATCTGAAAGTACGTAGAGTATACAAAAGTTACGAAATATAAATTTATCAAACATAATTTATTCGCGGAACAATAATAGTTATCGATTTTTATTAATTGAAAACGTTAAAATACGAAATGTTATTATGAAAACGTTACGTTCATCCGTGTTGTTCCGCTGTCAAATTTATTGTAAGTTAGAGTCAAATGTATGTTTGTCAATATAAAAGAAAAAAAATCTGCCCGAAGTTGCCCTGTTTGTTATTCAATCGTTTCAAAATAGCGGACCCAAAATTCCATTTTCCACACCGTTTGAGCTAGAGCTACATAATTTGGCACACAGTGTTTTTGTATATGGTAACAACTATTAAATTAGAACAATACAAAATCTGCCACTTGAATCAATCCGAACCGTACGCGTGTTCTCCTTCCTCCCTAACGAGATCAACAGCTCAACTTAGGCCCCGATAGGTGATCATGGGATATGATACCCCATGCCCCTTTCATAGGGATCCCATTGGCTGTGGGTCCCTTCAGGTTGCGTCCGGAATGGACCGTGTGAAGCTCGATTCGCTTTATTATTTTCTGACAATACATGACATATTACAAAATCATTGGCACAGAGATACAAATAGTGAGGACTAAGTATCAGGTAGTTTACATGGTAAATACACTACAGCAATGTTGTCGGACATAATAAGCACTTCTTTAGGATACATGGGAAGGACCGCCACAGCTGCGGCAAGAAACTCGGTGACAAAGATAGAATATGCTTGAGAGAAGCGAGCCACAAAATATATCGGTACCATCTTCTAACACAACTGCGATGGACATAGGGGTGGCATCCACAAACACAGTAGTACAGTAGCACATGTGCAGTGGGGTTTAACAAGTCAGCAGCTAAATGAATATCACTTACACCAAATATTATCCGCTTTTCAAATTTGGAAAGCACTATCTTCTGCTCGTCCTTCTGAAGAGGAGACTGGAATTTCTTCACTAAAAGTTTTCTGCAACTCATTAACTTTCGAGTGAACTTTATGGATCAGCAGAGTATTTGATTGAATCGCATTTATCAAGTCGAAGAAGGGGTTCATGATGCATATCGTCTTTTCAACCTGAACCCAAAATACAGAATCATCTAGGAGTCTTTCTTTTACCTCAGGGGTGAAATTACTCATATTAATTTCTCATTGAGTCTTTTTTAAGCATTGTGTTTAATTTAAAACCCTTTAGAAATTAATATTTCAATAAAACTTAAAAAAAAAATCATAAATACCGTCGTTTTGGGTATTTATCCGGGCCTGGGGTAAATACCCATTTATAAATACTGTACCCAGTGGGTATTTACCCGGCTTACAGCACTGTGCCTGAATAGTGTTTATTGATCTATGTTTACTTTTATATTTTAATTGACATAGCGCTGTATTTTTGCTGTATAGCTGTTTTCAGCGCATTAATAATAAACTATTTATTAGTAGTAGTTGTAGTAGTATTAGTATTATTATTATTTAATATTTCAGGCTGTTGCTGTTCGGTTGGGAAAATGATATTCTGATGCTCCCGATGTATCCTTTGGGCAAAGATGGTCCAACGTTGGATCAGTTCCTGAGATTTCCGGAACAATCAGAAGCGGATAATTCTCAAGCTAAGTAACAACTGGGAGGAGGAAAATCTACAATTCGAAAACGAGTGCTTTCAAACAACGCAAATAACTTTACAATATTTTTAGGGGACTTTTTTGTGGTGTCTTTAGACTTATGAGAATTCTGTATAAGTTTTAGTTTCACAATGTTAGTTGTGTTACTCATTAAATTAATGGTACTAATTGCGCAATTGCTTATTTTAAAAAATCAAGTTACATTTCTAGGTACCAAAACATATATAATGTGTGTGTTTTGTAGCAGTTTTTCTATTTATTGAAATATTGAAATCTAGTGTGATGAATTTCAATGTAAAATTAAATGTGAAAGCAAACAACAGGTGAAACTGGATGCGGCTTTTTATTAACTTATGCAGTCTTAAGATTTAAGTTAATATCTTTTGTGTCTTCTTTATTTTTTTAATTGCACTTATGTTTATAGATTACAACATTCTTTATTTTTTCTGTTTTGATAGATGTTTGAAATGATGTAATATTGTGTATATGTATATTTATACTTTACCAAGAATAAATTTTATATAGTTATTCGATGAATTAATTGGATGTGTTTTATTTAATTGTTTCCAATTTTCAATTTTTCTTCGCAGATGAAGCGTGGGAACAAGATGGTCAGGGTCTAAGTTCAAGGTACGTACCACTGTAGCATCTGAATGGCGTGTCTTAGGAAAAGTCTTGGAATAACTTTAGTCAGGATGCTCGGACTCTGGTATCAAACCCAGGACCCCGAATGCGAAGCCAACGCATCTCTATCTTCAATATGTAATACAGGATGTACATTAAGTTCGGTAATGGTTTCAAAGATTTATTGTATTATAATGAAACTATAAACATAACTAATTGACACTGTACACTAGCTGAAAGAGTAAAGTCGTAAGTTTTTTTGATCTCCACGTATTTTGTATAATTCCATTTCCCGCTGCTAGATGGCGGTAAATTCAATTCAACTCGTTAAGAAAAGGTTACCAGCCGAGGTTGGGAATGATTAAAAATGAACGTTGAGATCTTCAGGTGGATCCGACTAAAATTGTCGATGCGTGGAAAAGTTATTTCGACAAATTTCTTAATGTACACAACGGGGAA